>JASPKZ010005517.1:0-64603 GCA_030220185.1 Diploptera punctata
TTTTATTCTCAAAAACTCGTAATCTCATTTCCTCCCTTAAAGTAAGAGTCCATGTTTCGCACCCATATAATATAACTGGTAGAATAATAGTTTTATATATTTTCAGCTTAACGTTTTTTGAAAGGGGTAACTGGGAGAAAAACAGTTTTAAATATTTTCAGTTTAATGTTTTTTTAGAGAAGTTGCGACGACAAGGGTCCCTGTAAAGCATTGTCGTAAAAAATCAAAATAGTATAAAAGATAATAAAATAAATAAGTTTAACTCTTTTCAGAATGTTGCTGGAATTCCAGGAATCCAGAAAATCCTGCACCTAGTGAGCGATTGTGTAACTCATTTTAAACTGTCGCGATGAAAAGTGGCGGTGCTCTAGCGGCAATACACTCAACTACGTGCAGGTACATATAGGGGACTTTGAACTTGACGTGAGAATAATCGTTCAGAAGGTGAATAGAGTGAGAGGCATACGTGAGATAGACGTGTGAAACGAGATAGAGATAGTGAGATTGACTTTGGAGGGGGAGAGGGGAAATATCCACCTGGACTGCAAAGTGTTAACTTTAGACAAAATACTGCCGGCAAAGTACGTGAAAGCATCAAAGTACTTCAGAACGCGGTTACCATAGCGACAGAACTGACGTTTAGACATCAGTTTTTCATTGTTTCATTCCGAAAGGAAAAAGTGAACATTTTTTATTAGTTGTGAAATAAATATTATTGATAATCATTAGTAATATTTTGCAATAATGTTATGTGAACTTTTCTTCGTGTAAGATGAACCGAAGTAGTGTGATGGATGAACTCTTTCAGACTCCAGGAATTTGACTTCTTTCATTTTAAGGACGTCTTTTGAAGGTCAAGAGAAAAGTCATTATGTCATCGGACAGGTTCCATAAGTAAGTATATAATTATTATTAATTATATTTATGCAGAGTTAGAGATTCAATACATTATTTATTATTATTATTATCATTATTATTATTGTCATTATTATCATTATTATTATCATTATTATTATTTTTATTATTATCATCATTATCATTATATCGTTATCGTTATTATTATTTTTTTTCAAAAAACGTTAAACTGAAAATATATAAAACTGTTATTCACCCAGTTATATGATGCGAAACATGGTCTCTTACTTTAAGGGAGAAAAGGAAATTACGAGTATTTGATAATCAAGTTCTTAGGAAAATTTTTGGACCAAAGAGAGATGAACAGACAGGTGAATGGAGAATACAACATAACAGTGAGCTACACGATTTTTATAGGAAGCCAGATATAATAAGAAGAGTTATGTCTCGTAGATTGCGATGGGCATGTGGGAATAAAATAGGTCCATGGAAGCTTATTATAGGAAAACCAGAAGGATAACGCCCAGTTGCAGAGCAAGAATGAGGTGGGAGAATATCATTAACCACGATTTGAGAGAAGAAATTATACAGGGGATGATTGGAAAAATATTAGCTCAGGATGGGAAATGGTATGGAGAGATTATGTCCGTGAGGCCATAAACCTACGGGTTCGATAGTGCCAGCGAGTTATTATTATTATTACTACTACTATTATTAATAATAATAATTATTATATTACTATTGATATTAACTACTACTACTACTATTATTATTATTATTATATTATCATTATTACTATTATTATTACTATTATTATTACTATTATTATTACTAATTATTAGTATTATTATTATTATTAATTATGATTTTATTATTATTATTATTATTATTATTATTATTATTATTGTTGTTGTTGTAGTAAAGTAGTAGTAATACAGGAGTGTTAGCATTAGAAGTACGAATCATAATCTTATGTTATAATCTTTAAAAAAATGAACACTAAATAAAAATCAAGTAGGAGTTGATTTCATGCAATTCATCATAGTCTGGTGCAAGTTTTCGCTTTGTATCACTGAGCTATAGAGTTGTGTTGTATAACGTTATGATTTTTCCTTACAACGTAACTTGTGTTAACAATAGCTGCCTTCTACCAGAATGTACAAATGGTTATGTAGGCTTAGGCTTAGTAAGCCTATCTGTAAGCTTGAATGTAGTTTTCTTTATATAACAACTATGAAGCTGAGAACTATAGACACAGTTATCACTTTCTCCAATTTGTTGTGTGCAATTAGTTCCATTTCAAGATCCGAATTGAAATCTCAGGAAATAAAACTAATTACAACGGCTACTTTTTTAGCTAGTCATTGCAAGTGCACCAGTTATACAAATATTCCGATTATAGGTACATCACTAAAAATATAGTTAAAATTTCACATTACTAATTCTCAGATATTTACTTATACACTAATAAGGGTTAATATTAATTTGCGTTCTATAATGCATGTGATTACAAAAATTCAGTTCTGTGAATAAAGTGCAGTAAGATAGCAGTCCTATCACCAGAATAGTTCGGCGCTGCGCTCATAACGCAGTCAGGGAGAAATTATGATTATTGACAAGCTCCAATATAAGCCGGTCGGATACAAATGGGATTATCAACGTGTATCGTTAGGCTGTAATAGAGAAGAAGGCATAAATAATAAATTACAAATATTTCAATACTTATGTGGCACCCTTAAAAGAACACTGGAAAAAAAAAGAAACACATTAAAAATTTTATAAAGCGTATTGGCTGTTCCTGCTATATTGTAAGACTCACAAATTGTATTCTGAATAAACAGACAATTAAAGGAATAGAAGCCGCAGAAATTAAATATTTGCCATTTGTGGCAGGATATACTTTGATGGATAAAAGACGAAGTGAAGATATTCATAAAGAACTACAAATATTAAATCTGACAGACAAAATTGAAGAGTGTAGGAGAAAATGGTATGAACGTGTCCGCAGAATGGATACCAACAGATTGACATGGAAAAGGCTGAACTATGAACCGAGAGTAGGAAAAAGAGCTCGGGGACACCCACGAAAGAGATGGACACAGCAGCTATTTTAATATGACACTTGGAGCCGGAACGGACTAATGTGGTTAATCCTTGTGAGAAAAAGAAGAAGAAGATATTGGATATCATACATCTGGTCGTAAAAACTATAGGCACAGTTATCACTTTCATTAGTTTCCATTCAACAGCAAGTTTCATGGCAAGACATTGTGTATATTAGTTTTGTTTCTATATTTGTGCTTTATGTATTTTAAGAATTAGTGATTTTTCTCATCCTGTTTTTATTATTATTATTATTATTATTATTATTATTATTATTAGTATTATTATTATTATTATTATTATTATTATTATTATTATTATTATTATTATATTATTATTAACCTCCAGAGTAGGAGGGCTTCTAGAAATTCAAGAAGAGACAACAAAATTAGGAATACTAAAATCAGAGAATAATGGATGTTCAAAAAGGGGTTCTACAAGTTATTGAAAAAAGAATACTGAAATGGTTTGCCCACGTAAAGAGGATGACAGATGACAAGATACCTAATATGATATTAAATTTTGAAACAGAAAGGCAACAGAAGAAAGGGGAGTGAGAGATGCATACAATAGGGATGCATGGAGGAGTAAAATTTACAATGAATTTTAGGAAAACTACTGTATTTTATAGACATTCCTAATAAAATATTATTATTATTATTATATTATTATTTATCATTATTATTATTACTATTATTATTATTACTACTATTATTATTATTACTATTACTATTATTATTATTATTATTATTATTATTACTATTATTATTATTATTATTTTTATTATTATTATTATTATTATTATTATTATTATTATTATTATTATATTATTATTATTATTATTATTATTATTATTATTATTATTATTATATTTTATATTAACATTACTCGTTGAGATGGTTTGGAATCTTTTTGTAGAGCCTGACAGCTTTTTCAAAACTTCAACATGAAAGTAAGATTAATTATTATTATCATCTACTATAATGATTAAAACTCAAACAGAGATTAACATAATATTCTCGTTGAATCAAGATCACGAATTCATTTTTCAATTTATTCATATCTCTCTTCACACTTTAGAATATTTTTAATCTACATTTTGTCTCCTCGATTTCTGGGTGTGGAAAGTTTCTGAAATAACGAGATAAAATTCCCCTACCTCAATTTGGAAATCAGCTACTGTAGTATTGAAAATATATATCTCAAAATTACCAGCCTTTACCATATATATATATATATATATATATATATATATATATATATATAATATATATATATATGGTATGATATGATATAAAAAATAAATCCCGGGTTCGAATCCCGTCCAGGCATTTATTTTTCTTATCATATCATACATATTAAGCTTGCATTGCTCAATGTTAAACATTTAATTATAACATATATATATATATATATATATATAATCATTTCCAAATTTGTTAAGATTACATAATGGCAGGTAGGATGTGCATGTTCTTAGAGAAATATTTGCAATACATAGGCCTAATCTTAACATAGGCCTATGCACGTTTAAATACTTTCTAATGCAAAATAGGCCTATACTATTTTTATGGATGTTTGGACATTTAAACAAAACCATGTATTATGAATGAACTATTGCATATCATTATAATTATTTAACAACGTGTAAGAGTTTTGGTGCTATTTTTCGAAAATGTTCGAACATTTTAGACACTCTTACATTTTCAAAGTTTTTAAAATCACATTTTCCAGATGAGCACGTGGAATAAAAATTACAATGAATAGGTAGACATATATAGATAGTGTTATTATATTTTAAATAAAATAAAGTAAATATTCTTATATTACTTACTTACTCTTACTTACTCACTGGCACTATCGAACCCGTAGGTTCATGGCCGCGCGAACATAAGCTCTCCATACATCCATATCCTGAGCTAATGCTTTCTATATATTCTTATTTTAGTTTTATTAAAATATAGTCACTTATATTTTGTACAATAATGTTACTTGAATCAGTTAATTAATTTATTTTTATCTAGTGACTTGATTAAATATTAACTATTTACCAAACTATATGAAATGGAGAAAAGTCTTGTAAAATCAATTAATTAACAGCAAATGCAAATGATAGCAATGACTAAAGTTTTGAACAAGAAGATAGATATTTTCTGCGGACCTTTGGCAAAATAATTACGGAAGAGGGTATTGAAGTGCTTTGTGTGGAGTGCAGCATTGTATAGTACAGAGTATTGGGCATTACGACGGAATGAGGAAAGCGACTGGAAGCTTTTGAGATGTGAATATGGAGAAGGATGGAGCGTATAAAATGGACACTCAAAATAAGATTTTAAAAAATACAAAAAAATAAAAAAACAAAGATATGCTAGACACAGTGAGTGAACGAAAAGCAATACTAGAACTCATAAAGAAGAGCAAAATAAATTGGATTGACCACTGGCTAAGAATAAACTGCCTGCTGATGGATACCCTAGAAGGAAGGTCAACGGAAAGAAGGTTAGAGGTAGGAAAAGACATCAGATGATAGACAATATTAAAATTAATGGATTGTGTGCGAATACAAAAAAGGAATGCTGAGTTAAGGAAAGAGTGGAGAATGTTAAGTTTGTAGTGAAATATTTGCTTTTGGGCAGAACATTATGGACTTGTATGCATGTGCATATGTATGTAACAGCTTATCTAAGAAGTGCCTGAGATTATTGTAAATAGTAATTTCCGAATAATAAAAAAATGTATATTTTTAACTGTTTCTCTAGTTTAAAATAAGGATATTTACATATGAAATAAATATCGAAAAAATGTACTTTAGTAATCAGTACTGTTAAGTATAATGCGTATTTTCGGAATGCAAAAAAAAATAAATAAATAAAGCTGAAAATCTATGTTATGAAAAGTTTTAAAAATTTGTTCCCGACTGTAAAATTAAGTTAAATGTTGAATTTGGAAAAAATATATATATATATATTTTTGTATTGTAAGCCCATGTTTTCCCTTCACAGAGATATAGGCGCTCTCCCCCTATAGGGAAGAATTTGAACCATAGTAATTTAGTTACACTTGTTTTCGTATAGATGTCATTTTGAGTGGTCCGTGGTCAGCGTTCCGCCTCATACTGACATCTAGGAAACCAAGGTAGTACTAGGACGGGAAAATTCGGTAAATTTTGCTTAGAGGCCTTTTCATTCAGGCTTAAGGATTTTTATGAGCCTGAAAACCTTCAGACTCGGGACCCACGGCTTAAAGTCTCTCCCGGAGGACTTGCTCCTTGGATTTTTCCGTCCTAAAAAATCCATCGACCCCGGCCGAGTTTGAACCCGACCAGAGGCAAGGAGCATAACCACTAGTCCACCGCGGCCGATATATAGGCCTATATGTATATACGCGCGCGCGCGCGCGCGTGTGTGTGTGTGTGTGTATGTGTGTGTGTCTGTATTTCATCAATTTCAAAAATTGTCTGTATCACTTTGTCCTTTCCTCTAATGAGAAAAGTTATATATAATAAAATACCTCACTTTCACTCTTTGGACATTTGAAATTAAATCCATACAATATCCCTACTTCATGGTTTGATATTTTAAGACTTCAACATCTTTCGCCCAATGAAAAAAAAATTGGATTACAGAAATAGATGGAATTCCGCATTCCAATAGGCTACAAGCCTATGACTACAAAGCAACAGGAAGATGGATTCTGAGACGACCAAAACAAGCATTGGAAAGAGTCTATTTAATTGTAATATTGGCCGGAACAGGAGATACTCCTAAACCTTGAAATGATGATGATGATGATGATGATGATGATGATATTTTAAGATATTCTCTACTGATTACAGTCATAATAAAGTTATTTTACGATAACTCCTGTGTTTGCAAAGCAATGTAACATGCTGACTAAGCTATCAAATTTCATTTCCCATTAATGTAACATCAGATAACTGACGTCTTTATTTGCGCTGAACCATTTCCTGTACATTGTTATTTGTATTAACTGAGGATAAAAATCAGATATAGAGGTGATATTATTTCAAGGAAGAATTTATTGTGAAATGTTCTTAAAAATACACTTAAAATTATTACAACTTCCTGACAGATGAATACATGCAATGTTTTGAACTATTCTAGTTTATTCTTCTTCTTCTTAATCATAATTTGTAGGATTTTCATCCTGTTTATTTCTAAAATCACTCCTCGGAGGAAGACGTATTGGATGGGTATTCACTGCCTATCCATGTCTTGGTTGGTCTTCCTCTTGTTTCTTTGATCCGAGGCTTGATCCTTGGGACTGCGAGGAATGTACAAGATACACCTTGAAGTGGGTTGCTAGCCCGTTTTCATGGCGGGTTTATTATTCGGGGGTTTCCTCTCTAGGCCGATTGCCTTCACCCTGCTTCAGACTCAGCCTGCCCCGTTTTATTTCGCAGTTGTCTCTCCTAGATGGGTTATCTTGCAGGACTAACTGAACGAACCCATCCGCCCGTTTGTCAATCTACAAGGCAGTAGATGTAGAGTTGCCTCTTCCGTCAGGTACTCCGTACCGAAGGACTCCTTCTCCGCTGTATCTGCCGTTGAGTATTCTAGTTTGATTTATATTTAGTTGCTTGTTTATTTTTTTTAATGATAAATAAATTAATGGAAGAATATAAAAAATGGGGACTGAATATAAATTTACAGAAAACAGAATATCGTATATGTGTTTGGGAAAGGATGTGGATGACCTCATACTTGAAACAGGGAAAATAAAAAAATGTGAATTTTTTAAATATCTTGGGTCAATAATTACAAGTTTCGGTACCTGTGAGAGAGATGTACAGGCTAAAATTGCAATGGCAAAAAATGCAACTAAGACATTACATGGAGTAATTTGGAACAAAAATATTACAAAGGAAACTAAAATGAAAATTTATAAGAGCATAATACAGAATATTTTGTCATATGGAAGCGAAACTTGGTCTTTGACGGAATTACAAAAGAATAAAATTAGAACAGTTGAATTCGATTATTTTAGAAGAAGCCTCCAAAAAAACAAGACAGGATAAAATAAGAAATGAATTCCTTTGGAGAGAAATGAAGGTCACCACATCTGTTGTTAAGAGGATTGAAAATCAAATGCTTAAATGGTATGGCCATGTACAAAGAATGGAAAATGAAAGATGGCCAAAAAATATATAGGCCCTACCAATGGTCACCCCCTGGAAGAAATAAACGTGGTAGACCAAGATGGAAATGGAAAACCTACGTCAGAACAATAATGGAGAATAGGAATTTGGAAGAGGGAGATTGGAATGATAGAGATAAATGGAAACTGAAGACGGCAAACCTATAAGTAGGGGAAAGCCGAAGAAGAAGAAGAAATGAATATAGACCATATTATTTGATCTGTGAATGTAGCCTAATCGTACATTCTGTGCCCAACCGTCACCCATGGATCCAAACCACGTTTGTATATGTTCAACTGTAACTTACAAGGAAACTATCAACCATCGCAGGGCCAAAACCTACCTTCATATTTCTTCCAGGGAAGCGTTGTGATGTACCAAGGCCATATATACGTGTGTGTGTGTGTGTCCCAAGATATTTTTTTTTATTTATAGTGTTCTGCCCTAGGGCAAGTATTTCACTTCAATCATAGCATTTTCATGCTATGCTTTGCAGCTTTACTAGGGAGTTATAGATGTGCTATCTTCCCGTTGCTTTCCACACAGGGATGATAATCATGATTATGATGGCCAGGTGATGTTCGGGGACCGTTTGGGCCCCAAGGCAACCTGACGTTTGTCTTACAGGTGACGAAAAACCCTAGAAAAACCTCACCCAGGAAGCTTGTCCCCACCGGGAATCGAACCCGGGCCCGCTGCGTGAGAAGGCAGCACACTACCTGGAGACCACAGCGGTTGACTCCCAAGACATGAAGGAGCGTTTTTGTTTTCATAAAATCAAATACGCATACCGTCTTTTTTTTTGTACCTTAATGATTCAAATAACAAATGTTATTGTGAAATGACAACCCGTGCCGACTTCATGCCAAACATAAGACATGAAAAATTGTACTGGATTAGTACAGAAGGATTCTAGAGCTAAAAGTTTATTTAATAAATAAAAACATCAATATGTCCAAAACTTATAACTATTTATTATTTTACAATAAAAAAAATATTATTCAAAATTTCTTTTCAAAGTTTGCAAGTACTGACACGATTGGAAGCAAGTCGGCACAGATTGCTGTGGGTCTACGTACACCAAATTGTTCTTACAATTGTTTTAACGTTATACAAACAAATTAGGCATTTAAGTCCAGCGCCAAATCAATAATTTAAATTATAGGAAAATATAATCGTGAATCAGTAGATTGGACTATTTAACTCATGCCCCAAATGGGAGTCAATGACCAATCACGTTTCAATGATTTCTGTTTTACAACCAATCAGAGTCGTGTTTCACGAAATATTTATCAGTGTTATAATTACCATATATTAAACAAAGCTCCTCCTTTTTAATATTCTGAACAGGTCTGACCGTTATTTTGCAGTGACTGAGCCTATAAGAAATACGGCTACCAGATTGTATATATAGTGCATACATGTCAACATTTGTAGCAATTTATTATACCACCAAAAAAGAAACCACTGTTTGACTTTCTTAATGTATTTTTTCCCAGGTAATAATCCAGAAAAATATAATTGTAATATTTACATCATACGACATCAGAAATGAATTAATATACAGATTGATGTTTCATTTTTTTCTCCACTAGAGAGCATTCTTACAATATTGCGTTCCTTTGGCAATAAATAGTATGATCTGGTTGCAGTGATAAACAAAAAAGCAGTAGAAGCGTACCTATCGTTTCTCATTTGTTTTCAAACATCGCCGTTTGCATTAAATATATAAATATTTTGAAATAACTACAGTTAAATAATGATTTGTGAGTAAACAGCTTAATTTTATTCGTTAAATAGTCCTAACAAATGCCACTCTTGATTTCCAAATTCTCTAGATAAATTCACTCCTCACTTCGTGAGTCGTGAATTTATCGATAATTTGGAAATCACTCGTGGCATTACTTATGATAATCTTCACTACATGCCGCCCGCGCCGCGTTCCGCCTCTATCCTCTCCGTTCTTTCTCATGCAGGAGTAAACAGGAATATATACTCATCTGTTCCGTATAGTGGGGTTGCCATTGCTGGTTTTCAGCTTCGATTTTGTGCCTTGCAGTTAAAAGGTAGTTACTTTTTTTGGAAGACAAAATCTTTAGACTCGGGACCCGCGACTTAAAGTCCTTCCCAAGGGTCTTATCCTTCGGATTTTTCCATCATAAAAAACTATCAACCCCAGCCGGGTCAACCCGAGATCCTCGGGACCACTGCCAAGAAACGTGATCCGTAGACCACTGACGCTGATATTGATTCACTTACTTTTAATAATAATAATAATAATAATAATAATAATAATAATAATAATAATCATAATAATAATGATAATAAACAACTGAAATCAATGTATTTAATTGTTGCATCAATTTTTAGCTAGAGCATCTCGAGTAACTAGACTCTATGCTACCTCATATTTTTTATAAAATAACTATTAGCCGGCGTGCGCTGCTACGCCTAAATAAATTAAATCCGGTTTTATGTTTAGTTGAACAAGTAAAAAGAAATATAATTATAAATGTATATCGTAATTAATTTTAGATACCCGTGCTGACTACTCGGCATTGCCCGGGATTCTACTTATTCCGATCTCCATAGTATCAATGAGCTGAAAGACAAAAATAGTTATTGTAAGTTATCCGTAAAAGATAGACATGCGCTGCCGCGGGCTTTTTGTAGATTTTTTTTTTAGATAGGACTGCATAAATTAATTTGGTGTATCTGTAACTAAATATATGGTCACACGTAGAAATACATTATATAATGGAAATGGACAGCTAATGACAAATGAGGGAAATTTTGAGGAATTGGCTGAATTCAAATACCTAGGAACAATAATCACAAATAGGAATGAGATGCACAAAGAAATTAAACATAGGCTCAATTCTGGAAATGCATGCTATTATGCATTGCAGAGACTTTTGATGTCCCAACTCCTTTCAAAAAACGTTAAGCTGAAAATATATAAAACTATTATTCTACCAGTTATATTATATGGGTGCGAACATGGACTCTTACTTTAAGGGAGGAAAGGAGATTACGAGTATTTGAGAATAAAGTTCTTAGGAAAATTTTTGGACCAAAGAGAGATGAACAGACAGGTGAATGGAGAAGACTACATAACAATGAACTACATGGTCTTTATAGGAAGCCAGATATAATAAGAACAGTTAAGTCCCGTAGACTGCGATGGGCAGGACATGTTGCACGTATGGGGAATGAAAGACGTGCATGGAAACTTCTTGTAGGAAAGCCAGAAGGAAAACGCCCAGTTGGTAGACCAAGAATGAGGTGGGAGAACAACATTAACTATGATTTGAGGGAAGTAGATTATACAGGGAATGATCGGAAAGCATTAGCTCAGGATAGGGATGTATGGAGAGCTTATGTCCGCGCGGCCATGAACCTACGGGTTCGATAGTGCCAGTGAGTAAGTAAGTAAGTAAGTAAGTATCTGTTATGGTTAAGCAGCGTAAGCCATTTAAGCGTCCAAAAACAACTGTTTTAGTTCACCGATGCACTTTGTTTTTGTTTAGCTCCGGCTCTATAGTACATACGGTAATGTGTTATATATGTTAATTGTCTAAGAAAATTCTTTAAATGATGGGCAAAAAAAAATTCAAATCGGTCAAGTAGTTTTTGAGTCCATAAAAGGCAGACAGACGGACTCACAACACTCATGTTTTATATACAGTATAAGGATGTATCAAGTTCATGTAACATTTTTTATGTGTTTTTAAATAACATTACAGTTTTAATCTATCCAGACTGACTTAGATCCTACGCATTTATTAATTCTTAAGTTTCCTCTCTGTTTGGTCAGGTCGGGGTTAAACAACGAGTTAGGAAATAGGTACCTCGCTGGGTCCAGTCCTGGAGAAGGTCATAGCACGCACCGAGGTGTGACACAGCAACCCATCATGCGAAACCTTTCCACATTCAATTAAGTAGTCATTGTTCTCCATTAATCGCAGTGCTTCCTTTGTATGTGACGTAATATTGCACCCAACAAACGTTTTGAATTAACTTGTAATTAAATTGCATTGCGTTGCTTCCAGCTTCGCCTTCAGCGATACACAGTACCACTCATTAGCGCATATGTTTTAATTCTAGATGAAAGTAGATGAGAAAATTTGAATAACAAAACTTCCGAAATTGTGTCTTTCAATGCCTCAATCTGCTAATATTAATAATGGAATTATTATTAATTATTATTATTATTATTATTATTATTCCAATTATATAGTATAACTGTCACAGGATTGATGATCGGGGCAAGAGGTAGGCCTACTATACCAGAATTCTTAGCTAAATTTTGGAATTCCTTAGATTTGGTCAGGGTGTATTTTTCTAAAATTACCATCGCTACCATCAGAGGATCAATTTCAATTTTAAGGAACCATATTTATAAAATTTCTACTTTAGGCCTATAATATGTATACTTCAATTAAAATTTGAATTTTTTAAATGTATTTACAAAATGTATTTCATCAATTTCGAAAATTAATTGTCTGTATCACTTTGTCCTTGAGGCAATCCTCTAATGAGGAAAGTTGTATCTAATAATACTGTATTACATGATCCGAAATATTGTATCTTACTTTAATTAACATTGCATTCAGGATCTGTAGATATAGACATTTCCTGCTCCTTCTGCTGAAGATGAGACTAGTCCCGAAAGGCCTACAGAGAACTAGACCTTATAGTTTACAAAGTTAAAGAGATTGTCCTATAAAGTAACAATGTTAGGCCTATAACTTTGTATTATAATTTTAATTGTAAAATAGGCTCCAAATCTTGGAGACTTAATAAATAAATTAATCAATTAATTAATTAATCAATTGAGTTGGTGTTTACTTGATGAAAATCCATATTTATTAATTAAATAATTATATTAATTGTCAACGAGTTTGGATGCGGTTAGCACATCATCTCAAAGAGACATCTAGTAGGCATGTGAGGTATTATTTGGATGGATGAAGGTCGGTTAAATTTTACACAGGAGCCTTTTTTTTATTCAGGCTTGCGGTTCTTTTACGAGCGTGAAAATCTTTAGACTCGGGAGCCACTGCTTAAAGTCCTTCCCGAAGGACTTGTCCTTTGGATTTTTCAATCCTAAAAATCCATCGACCCCGACAGGATTTGAACCCGCGCCCTCGGCACTAGAGGCAGGGAACATAACCACTAGACCACTGCAGCCGATCCCTTCTTGCTAGCCATTCATTCGTTGGTCAATTTCATATTATTCCCATACATAATAATAAATTACGCTTAAAAATAACCTGTCTTTGATGTTCATAAATTCGAGAGCTTGCATGCTATGTCATTTCAGACCATTTTCCCCTATGGGCTTAAAATGGATGTCATAAATCGTATGTAATAAGACGCGATTATAAATAATTATATTAATATATAACTTAGTCTACGAAAATTAGCAACTGAGACTAGAAAGCGAACTATTATAGTGGACCGGATGTGATGATCCAGTAAGCAGAGCTGATTGTAAGTGTCGAGTTATTATCTGGCCAAAGATCAGATCAGATGCTCGTAAATTCAAACCACTTTCATCTTGAACTTAAATTGTTACAACGTTTAAATTCACACCTATGTTTCCTCTCCGTTTACTCTCAAACCTCGAATTACATATTTGTCAAGTTTCTTATACTTATTGTTATCTAAGGTATAATTCCAATTAAGTTTATTTTTCCAATACAGCTATTATAAAAATAACTGGGGATTCACTAGACTATTTTTAAAATTATACTAAGTCACGATGTGTTGGTAGAATAAGTAAACAATTAAAAAATGCGTTCATGGAAAGTAATGAAAATAAAGAGTAGAATTGGATAAAGCCAGCCATGATTGCAAAAAGTACCGCTACTATAGAGAGAACATAGTGGAAGTGTGCAACAACATAAAAGGTTTTTTATCTCTCCCTCACTGACACTATCGAACCCGTAGGTTCATGGCCGAGCGGACATAAGCTCTCCATACATCCTTATCATGAGCTAATGCTTTCAATCATTCCCTATATAATCTAAAGTAAAGTATTCCCACTACAGGCCTCAGGAGGCCCTTGGGGTAGTGGGAGGTTAAGGCTCCCACTTTTTCTAGACAATCGGCACTTTATGTCAGCCGGGTTGTCAGCCCTGCGTGACGGCCGCCTTTACCCCCAGAACAAACGTCTGGTACTCATTTCCGTTAGAGGCTGAGTCGACCCCAGGGCCATAGTGCCGCCAGAAGGTTTGGGTCAGTTTAAAAATCCTGACCCCACCGGGACTTGAACCCTCGACCTTCCGGCTTGTAGCGCAGTGCCTTAACCACTACGCTACGGCGTGCCCCTCCTATATAATTTACTTCCCTCAAATCATAGTTAATATTGTTCTCCCACCTCATTCTTGGTCTACCAACTGGGCGTTCTCCTTCTGGCTCTCCTACAAGAAGTTTCCATACACGTCTTTCATTCCCCATACGCGCAACATGTCCTGCCCATCGCAGTCCAAAACCATAAAAGGTTTTTTTAATCGTGCTAATTATTATTCTTCTCAACCTCATTGCTTGTTCTCTTTACCCTATATTTTTCTTTTGCTAATTCATATTCTTACTTCACATACACAAGAAACACTACCATGAACACCCAAGATCCTGCGGAATGCAGAAAATTCCCTTAGAGGAAATATCCGCATGTCCAACACCGGGAATCGAACCCAGGACCTCTTAGTCTGTAGTCAATAACGTTAACTACGAGACCAGGAGGACGACAATTTAAATTCTGCCTGAATTGAGATTTGAACCCAAGATCTTCAACTTCACGCATTTATGTTATCACTTGAGCTACTCAAGTAATTCCTTAGGAAGGACAATATCAATTGACGAATTTTCGAGAACAACACCTGTTAAACCTCCAATAGTAAGTAAAAATACAAGTAGCTATTGCATTCATATTTTATAAGAGAGAAAAAAAATTGATACATTTACGACACGCATTTTAGCCAAATTCCAAGTATATATATATATATATATATATATATACTAGCTGGCCCGGCGAACGTCGTATCGCCTTTACATATTTTTACGTTAATGTTTCCCATGTTTTAATAGTTATCTGCTATTCGGGGCGGAAACAAATCCAACAAATCAAAGATCATAAAAATCGGTCCAGTCGTTCTTGAGTTATAAATAGTGTAACTAATCCGACTTTGTTTTATATATATAAGTCCCAGCCACGCATTGCTGTGGCTAAGGTATACGTTAAATTATGTTGTAGTAAACTAAGTGAGAAATCTAAATCAGAAAGTTTTTGTTTTACACAATTTTTTAGTTCTGGTACGTTAACTACACCCGGTATAAATATGGGTGGTAGTTTATGTGGAAGTGGTTTTGTTGATTGAGATGAATTTATGTTTTCTGCATTATCAATATCATCCATAAGTGTATCATAAGGATTATATACATTTATTGATGTAATATTTTGAGGAGGCTTGCTGATTTCATTAGGCCTATACTTTCGTTTTTTTCTACGAACTTGTTTTCGCAGTTTGGATTCTCATCATCATCAAGAAGTCTCTGTATAGTAATATCGTCTTGTGATATCTTATAATCATCTTGTTTTTCATTTAATTGAGGCATGGAGATATATATATATATATGCCCTACATACATGTTACGATCTAGAGGCCGCAAATTTTGTTTTATCAGAACCAAGCTTGGCGTATTAGCAACCGATTAAAAATTAAAGTCTTGTACATTAACTAGCAAAATCGAACCGTTAGGTTGTAGTTCGTCTGAAACAAAAATTAAAAAAATCGCTCTAGCGATCACAATTTTCGATGTTTCTCAACGAAACTCAGTTATACTAATAAAATAAAACGAAGGAGATACTCTAAGAAAAAATCAGCGAAATCCTACCATTAGAAGCGGGAGTTTACATAAAATCCGAAATTAAAAATTCCCTCTAGCAACCGCCACATTTTATTCGTCCCAAAGCATACAGGCCTAATTTCATAATCATCCTAAGGCGCGACAACTTCAAAGGTGAACGCTTTGGCCTTCTCAACAATCCTCTTCCATGCCAATCTGTCTCTTGCCATATTCAAATTAGTCACTTTCATTTTCTTTAGATTGTTCATTGTGTCATCCCCCCATCTGATCTTCGGTCTTCTAACTGCTCTGCCCCCTACAGGTTTCCACTTATAGAGCTTCTTGAACAGTCTCTGATCATCCATTCTTATAAAATGTCCAAACCAATTAATTCTGAGAGATCTTATATGGTTTATTATATTCTGATTTTTTATTAATTTGTTTAGTTCGCTATTTGTTTTGATTCTCCAACAGTTATCAGTTCCTCTATTTGGTCCAAATATCCTTCTTAAAATTTTCCTTTCAAAAATTAATAATTTCTGTTTTATTGTTTTCTTAGGACCCAAGTTTCGCTAGCATATGTAACTACTGTTCAAATGAGCGTTATGTATAACCTTATTGTTGCTGTTTTTATATTAATTTGCTTTTAAATAAGGTACGCCTAATATATTTAATATTTTAATAAAGTAATGGAAAAATGAATCTGTATAAATTATTTCAATTTGTGTCAAAATATATAACAATATGCAATAAATCATAACATACCGTCATCCATGATTTGCTTTCACTGCAGCCCGACACTTTTAAAGCTGGGATAATAAATTGAGATTATTCAATTCAACAAAAGTAATATAGGCCCATAATGTATTCCGCAAAGCAACAAATTTGGACCATAAATTCTTCTTGCTGAGGAATTCGCTTAGTTTACGCAGATCCTGCGTGGCGGACATTTTTTACTCTCAATTATTTCCAATAAACGTGATTTTTCACTGCAGATATAAATTTGGAAGGATTACATTATTAGAAATTCTATAGTAACAGAAGGTTGATTGACGAGGCTCAACAGTAAAAAAAAATGTGCATACTACACAAATCTTTTTTAATATTCCATAGAAATTCAATAATCCAGCTTTGAAATACAGATCTAATAAAATACATTTTAAACGATTACCTGACAAGAATAACTTTTAAACCATAAAATATGGAACATGTTCAATACAGAACGCTCAGCTATTCAGTCATTTCGAAAAGGGATCATCTACAGCTGACCAAATTGTACAGGAGAGGGGAAATAAATGATTCAACTTATTCAGGATAAGCATTGAATCTGAAATTGGTACAGAATAAAGTCAGAAATTGGTAAAGGAATAGTGTAGTTGATCCGTTCTCACACGGAAACGATGTAAGTAGGTATCTAAACATGGAATAATGAAAGAAGTGAATTTCAGAAAAATTGGAGATGATCCCTTTTCGAAATGACTGATTCAATTCATCTGTAAACACATATGAGCGTATGGTTGATGCTATTACTGGCTCACTCTGATGGTTAACCGTTTATATAAGAGCGGGTGCCGCGCGGCATGCGGTGTGTCACGTTTCTCATAGCGCTATGGGCATTTATTACACTAGGACAGAAGACATTGATTATCTATCCATAGTAATTCTGCCCGAATGCAGGTCCTTCACTGCAATCATAACATTTTCATGCTATGCTTGCAGCTTTACTAGGGAATTGTGTAGGTGTGGTAGTTTCCAGTTGCTTTCCACACCGGTGAAGGATGATGGTGATGATGATAATGATAAGGATGATTATGATGATGATGGTCATATGATTTCGGGGACCGTTTAGGCCTTAAAGTTTTCCTGACATTTGTCTTACAGGTGAGGAAAAACCCCGATAAAAACCTCACCCAGAAAAACTGCCCCGACCGGGGATCGAACCCGGGCCCGCTGCGTGACAAGGCAGTACGCTACATCGAGACCACAGCGGTGGACACATTGATTATTTGTTATTATTTAATTTCTATGTTATTTGGTATTGTTTAACTTTTAAAATTAAAATTACACATGTACTTATTTATTAAATAATTTTAATTCCAACATTATATAGCTTGTAGGTCTACATCAATTTAATATGCATACATCATCATGCTGAAAATATTATCATTATCATTATTATTATTATTATTATTATTATTATTATTATTATTATTATTATTATTATTATTATTATTATTAACTGTTCGGTCTGAAATATTTTCCCATGGCCGCCAGATGTAATCACTTATATATTTAACTAATATAATATGTAGTTATTGCATTATTATTCGAGCTACATATCACAATAAATCACTGATAATTATAAAAATTAATTACGGTATACAATTTTATAACTGAATCGACTGCTCCACGTTCCGAGTTTTAATTGAAACTGAGGGAAGAAGCGCAATGTGGCAACATTCTGGTAGACGCGGCAGTCGAGATCTTTGTATTTTAATAACATATAAAAGCTGCGGGAAAACAAAGCGAGCCGCTTGTTAAGCATCATAGTGAGGTGATAATACCATCGGACGTGGCGCCAGAGGGAAGGATTGCAGCAACAGTTTAGAATAACCACTTTATTTATATCTCACTCCAAATGTTCCTAACAGTCAGTGCATAACTTCTATATTCCACCGAAGTATTCTTTGTAAGTCTGAATCCTGCTCTTGTTTAGGGCCTACGCCTGGGTGGTGTGGGGGCATGTAAAAACCACCTGTAAGGTTAGAGGTTAAACTGAGTTACTTGAATGAAATGGAGTTAAAAATAATGTATCCCATAAGATACATTGATTTAATAGATTCATATTTTTAATAAAACAAAGAAAACCAACGAGTAGAAATTCGTTATATTTGTGTTCAATTACACCATACATAGAAATAACTTACAGTTATACATGATATTGTATTCACTACATTCCGGTACATTTAATTTTTTTTTCAAATGCCCCAGGTTTGTCTTTCGACATTCCTGGTTTCTCTCCTGGCATGGCGTACTTGTAACCCACTTCTGAGTTTGGGCGCCTGGAAGGCGGAGTTATGTTGCCCCGATGATATGATGGGTGATAGTCATGATAATGGTGCGCCAGGAGAGTCCCTAATCATAAACTTAACCTAAGATGAATATGAATGATGATGATTGCGATGGCCATATGATTTCGGGGACCGTTTGGGCCTTAAAGTTTTCCTGACATTTGTCTTACAGGTGAGGAAAAACCCGATAAAAACCTCACCCAGAAAAACTGTCTTGACCGGGGATCGAACCCGGGCCCGCTGCGTGACAAGGCAGCACTCTTACCCCGAGACCACAGCGGTGGACACATTTAAATATCTGGCATGAGAAATTAGTGTTTCGTTAATTCAAGGGTCAAGTGTTCTTTAGAATTAACTTAGTTCGCAAAATTTGTAATACGATGTTCACAACGGAACAAAAAAACCGGTCGGTACAGTAACAGTAAAAACAGATAAGTTAAAAAGAATACACAAGAAGCTTTCATTTAGTTAATGAGCACACTTTGATTTCCAAGAACCAGTTATCCTGATACACAGAGGAAATGAAACCTCATTCATGTTATCGATTTTTACAGTCAATGTTGACAAATGACAGTCAAAACAAACTGAAGTTGTTGTGACTCATTATCACTTCTAATAGCATTTAATTGCAACTGAAATGTGAAATAACATTCTTTAGTGTAATTATTTTCAGATCATTTCCAATTTGCATACATTGTATCAATCCAATTAAATTATTCTGCAAAAAGTTATATAATATTCCATTACATTGCCGCAGTTTAACATCTCGACTAGGTACTTTTACGTGCCACGTGACACGCGCCACCCGGGCCTTACGGTGGCATGACCTGTCGGGAGTGGGATCTTAACTGTGGATCACACACGTTACCTTTTTTGACCACACAAGGACATGGAAGGCCTCTCCGAACGGGAGATCAGCTTAATGTTAGAGCCTCCTCCGACACAACACAACAATAAGACCAAACACACAATTCACATACATCATCATCATCTTCCAGGGATTAAGCCTGTTGGCTCGTTCCGGTTTCATGAAAGCTAGAATTGTTAAAATTGTTCAGACCATCTTCTGTGCGGGCGACCAACATTTCTCCTTCCGCGCGGTTTATATTTTAGCAATAATTTTGGAAATCTTCTTCTGGCATTCTATCAATATGTTCTTTCCTGTCGTTCCTATATTTAATTATTCGGTCTGTAAGTTTGAAAATATTTAGTTCCTTTCTTATATCTTCATTTCTTTTCTTATCCAGCAGAGTATATCCTGCTATATTTCTTAAAAATCGCATCTCAGCTGCTTCCAATCTTTGTTCTTGTCTTTTAGTGATCGGTCCAACATTCTGAACCATACATCAATACAGGAACAGGCATTACATTATAAAATGTAATTTTTGTTTCTTTTCTACATATTTATACTAAACATCTTCTTCTTCTTTCTTTCATGTGATAGACCTAGTGGTCTGTTACGGTCTCAATCCAATCTGCCCAAAGATCTCTTGCCTGGTGGTTGGTAATTTAAGATCTGACGTGGTATTCTTGTTCTGCTCATTCTTCTTACGTGAGATTTCCAGTTTTTTCTGTATTTTTGTACATATTCCATGACTGATTCTGTTTGTAATTCTTTGAGAGATCTCAGAATTCCATTTATGGTCTGTTCTTGAGTAGCCTGCAGTACGTCTCATAAATTTCATTTATTTCTGCCGCAGTTAGTTTTTGTTCATCTACACTGCGAATCGTCCAGGCCTCACTGTCGTAACATAATGTGGGTCTGGCCAGTGTTTTGTAAATTCTAGTTCGTGTGTGTTGCTGTACTGTGTTTGGCTTGAAAATATTTATAATTCCTGTTACTCTGTTAAATTTTATAATTTTTTGACTAAGACATTTTTCTTCTTCGTATGTAACTTGTTATCCGAGATAGTTAAATGTGTTGGTTTGTTCTAATGTTTTATTATTAATAGCAATTTTACTGCGAACTGGCTCTTTTCCTAGGAAAGCCATGACTTTAGATTTTTCTGTTGAGATCTCCACGTTGTAGTTTATTACAATTTGGTGAAAAGTGGACTAAACGTTGTAGGTCATCTTCTGAATTCGCTATAAACACAATGTAATCTGTAAATAGTAGGGTCTCTAAATTATATAATCTATTAAGTGGTATACTGCCATGTGGTTGTAGTCTCCATTCTTATACTAATCATGGCAAATATAATGATGATTATGATGACCAGATGACATTCGGGGACCGTTTGGCCCTTAACGTTACCTAGCGTTTATCTTATAGGTGAGGAAAAACCCCGAAAAAACCACCCAAGAAACTTGTCCCGACGGGTATAATACCCGGGCCCGCTGCGTTACGAGGCAGCGACGCTAACCCGAGACCAAACAGTGGACTGATACTATATATCCTCTCGGAGGAGGCTCTGACATTGAGCTGATCACTTATTCAGGGAGGCCCTACTTGCCCTTGAGTTGTCAAGGAAGTGTGTATGTTATCCATAGATAAGATCCCTCTCCCGACACTGTAAGACCCGGGTAGCGCGTAGCACGTAAAAGTGCCTGTAAGGCAAGAGGTTAAAGTGCGTTAATGAAGTAGAATGAAATATATATTTTGTATGTGTCCCGCGCCGTAGCCTTGTGGTTAAGGCAAGATGCCTTGGCGCAGAGCTATGAGACTTGCTCTGGTTCGAGTCTCAATGGGAGAGAAATTTTCTCACGGCATTTCAGCTACTATGGGATCGATGCCCACCCAGTATTGTGAGGAATTTGGGTAGCTGCAAAGAGTAGCGGCTCCAGGTTAAAAAAAACAGCTATAACGGCTGGGAGACAGATACGCTGACTACCTGTATCAACTCCAGGTTGAGAGAACCAGTTATAACGACTGAGGGACTCGACATAACTACATGCCACCCCTAAACAGCTGTATGATCGTCCACCTTTGTAAATGTATATTTGGACGTGAGACCAGCAGCCAACTGGTAGGTAAAATGCTTTTCTAAGCCTTACGCGCCTTGGAGTTGTCATAATATCACAACATGGAATTACCTCTTTGCTAACTGATGCTGCAATGTAAATATTATTGATATGAATATAATATTCCTAGAATCTAGTAACAAACATGACTCAAGAGAGGTAATGAAAGGCGTATTCTAGGAATAAAAATTTCACGAACTTATATCCAATTTTCTGAGAAATCGTTAAAGGTAATGAAATGTACACAGTGCATAGATTCGTATCTTATAAATTCATTGATATATTTTCATGAAGATGCCATTCTGGAGCAAGATATGTGTTAAATGTCAAAAACAACATTTAACATATGTCCACCGCTGTGGTCTCGAGGTAGCGTGCTGCCTTGTCACGCAGCGGGCCCGGGTTCGATCCCCGGTCGGGATAGTTTTACTGGGTGAGGTTTTTATCGGGGTTTTACCTCACCTGTAAGACAAATGTCAGGAAAACTTCAAGGCCCAAATGGTCCCCGAAATCATATGGCCATCGCAATCATCATCATTCATATTCATCTTAGTTTAAGCTTAGGATTAGGGACTCTCCTGGCGCACCATTATCATGATGATCATCACCCATCATATCATCAGGGCTACGTAACCCCGCCTTCCAGGCGCCCCAACCTCAGAAGTGGGTTACAAGTACGCCATGCCAGGAGAGAAACCAGGAATGTCGAAAGACAAACCTGGGGCATTCGAAAAAAAAAACATTTAATATATTTTCACTACTTGCGGAGGCGGGTCGAATTTTTGTCATTTATTTTTACAACTATTTACTCAAAAACTCCAAATCTTCTATCATTTCTTAAACTCTCAATAAACACACAATTTTCTATTATAAGAGTTTCTTATAAAAACAGTTATCTCCTCTTCTACACCACTGGTAGATGTCTTCGCTATCCACATCACATCATGGGTCGTCTTCTGATACCCGCCTGACTCTCACGTCTCACTTGTGACTAACTGACTGACTGACTGACTGACTGACTGACTGGCTGACTGACTGACTGACTGACTGACTGACTGACTGACTGACCATTTGGATCTCATTTATATGCGAATCTTAAGCTGGTATTTTTCGAATGGAAACCTCGAGAGACCAATTCATTCTCAAAATTGAATCAAAGAGGCATCTATAAGTTTCCTAGTGGACCCCACCGACTCATGAGTCGCCAATTCACGAATCCCCTCATTATTATATTTACTGAATTTTAGGGTTACCTTGGCGCGTTCTTTAATACATTATAAATAATAAATTACAAATATTTCAATATTTATGTGGCACTCTTAAAAGAACACGGAAAGAAAGTAAGAAAAGAAACACATTAAAAATTTTATAAAGTATTGGCTGTACCTGCAATATTGTATGGCTCAGAAATATGGACTCTGAATAAACAGTCAATTAAAAGAATAGAAGCAGCAGAAATGAAATATTTACGATTTGTGGCTGGATATACTTTAATGGGTAAAAACCGGACTGAAGATATCCGTAAATAACTACAAATATTCAGTTTGACAGATAAAATAGGAGAGTATAGGAGAAAATGGTATGCACATGTCTGCATAATGAATACTAACAGATTGCATAGGAAAAGTCTGAACTATCAACCAAGAGGATAAAAAAGAGATCGGGGACGCCCAGGAAAGAGATGAACACAACAGCTATATTACTTGGAGCCGGAATGAACCTAAAAGGTTTAATCCTTGCAAGAAGAAGAAATATATATACTTATGTATGTACAGAATTGAGTATCTTCGTCAGCGAATTTACAAGACTTTTGTCTATATATTGTAAAAATTGCATTGCACTGTCTTGAACGGTTTCGCAGAAAACGGGAGCATACATCTTAATTAATCCCCTCAAATCAGTAATTTTGTTATAAATGTAATATTTATTGTCTACGACTCTGCTATTCAATAACAAAGAATAAAAAAATGTTTTTAAATTATTATATTGCCATCATTGATTAATTTTACCTAAGAACATTAGACTATTACATAACCTAATTAAAAGAATTAATTTAACTATTTGAATGAGTAGTTTATTTAAAATATAAGTTTTGGGGACTTATGAAGAAATATATTTCCTCTTTGAAGCTCTACAAGTAGAAACAATATTAATTTATAAGAGAAAGGAAGGGATAATGAAATCTACAAGAACAGTAAGTAGAAGGAAGTTTCACTATTTAATAGTTGGCTGCCCTACAATATGAGACAACGGTCTGTTCGCCCTCGGGCTCCCATTTCTAGCTTCACCTCACCATTCATTCACAACACTCATTAAATTAACATTATGCCGGAGGTTCATGGTCTTTAATTTTTTTTACATTTCTCTTAGACGCCAGGAAAACTCAGAAAATTAAACTCGCCCAGTAAATTTGTCCCGACCGGAGATAATTATGTCACCTTCCGAGATGACGACCCCTAGATGACATTTATCTGCGACTAGTATGATCTGATCAAATAATTTTTGCAGGGGATGAAGATGATATGAAATATATGATAAATAAACTAATGGAAGAATATAAAAAATGGGGAGTGAATATACGTAAATTTACAGAAAACAGAATACATGTGTTTGGGAAAGGATGTGGATGACCTCATACTCGAAACAGGGAAAATAAAAAAATGTGATTTTTTAAAATATCTTGGGTCAATAATTACAAGTTTAGGTACCTGTGAGAGAGAAGTAGAGACTAAAATTGCAATGGCAAAAAATGCAACTAAAACATTACATGGAATAATTTGGAACAAAAATATCACAAAGGAAACTAAAATGAAAATTTATAAGAGCATAATACAGAATATTTTGTCATATGGAAGTGAAACTTGGTCTTTGACGAAGTACAAAAAAAAATATAATTAGAACAGTTGAATTTGATTATTTTAGAAGAAGCCTCCAAAAAACAAGTCTGGATAAAATAAGAAATGAATTCCTTTGGAGAGAAATGAATGTCACCACATCGGTTGTTAAGAGGATTGAAAATCAAATGCTTAAATGGTATGGCCATGTACAAAGAATGGAAAATGAAAGATGGCCAAAAAATATATACCAATTGTCACCCCCTGGAAGAAATAAACGTGGCAGACCAAGATGGAAATGGAAAACCTACGTCAGAACTATAATGGATGATCGGAATTTGGAAGAGGGAGATTGGAATGATAGAGATAAATGGAAACTGAAGACGGCAAATCTATAAGTGGGGGAAAGCCGAAGAAGAAGTATGATCTGAAAATAAAATACTAACAAATGTATTTATTAGTAACATCTCTTTAACATCAAGCGTTTTAAGCCTCATTTATAATATTAATGAATAATAATAAGTAATATTAGCCCTTCGTCATCGAAAGCCACTATTTTACGTTCAGACATCATACCTGAACTAAGAACCTAAATTCGTATAAAATAAGATAATACAGGGCTTCCAATATAAAACCGGACACGCCTCACGGGGTTTCACCCGTCAGGCTGCGCTCTCTCCTCGTCCGCATTTCACTCTGCCAGCCGCAGAGTGTCCGGTTTTATACTGGAAACCCTATATATAATATAAAATATATAATAAAAAGTACAATATTATAGGAATAAGGACATATTTCCATCGAATTAATTTAGAGCAATATTTTTAATTGTGTCTTTTTAATGAGAATTAATCATTACAAGATAAGACAATGTTAATGCTAATTAAACAATCTTTATCTTTATTTATCTTCTTTTTATGGATATTGGCAAATATGTAGTAATTCTAGTGATCAACGTGTCATTCTTTATCACTATAACGTCATTTCTTAATTCTTCTTCAAACAAGTGGGTCCATTTAAAATGTAATCAAAATTTTATATTTTTAGTTAATTTGATTGCTTCATTATCTTTTAAATGAAGAGATGCGTAACTGTTCGTTTGTATTTTAATGAGTTATCGTTCATTTGTTTAACAATCAAATTATTACGATGTGTTATCGTTAAGTAAAAAATAATCGGTCATATAATTTAATTATAAGTAGCGTAACACAAAAACAAACCAGTAACTTTGTTTGAAATTTCTTTTTTAGATTAAAAATGAACTGAGTTTGCAAAACCAACAAAAGATATTTAATGCAGCGTTTGAAATCGATAATAAAAAACATAAAAATTAAATACGATCGAAATCTTTATCTGGTATTTTTTAAGATAGTTTTATGATTTTAATCAAGATTGATTATTTTGTGATGAACAGCTGGAAAAAAATCACAATCTTGATCATTATTTCTGAGCAAAATATTTTCTGTCAAAATAATAATAATAATAATAATAATAATAATAATAATAATAATAATAATAATAATAATAATAATAATAATAATAATAAATCATTTGTGAGCAATATTTCTTCAAATCTGAAATATCTAGTGATCAACATGTCATTCTTTATCATCAGAACGTCATTTCTTAATTCTTCTTCAAACACGTGGGTTTATATAAAATTTAATATGTTTTGGTTAATTTTATCGATTCATTATCTTTCAAATGAAGATATGTGTAATTGTTCCTTTGTATTTTAATGAGCTATGGTTAATTTGTTTGCTAATAAAATTATTACGATGTAAAAAATAATCGGTCATATAATTAAATTATAAGTAACGTAGTGTAACACAAAAACAAACCAGTAACTTTGTTTGAACTTTTTTATTTAAAAATGGACTGAGTTTACAATACCAACAAAAGATCTTTAACGCAGTGTTTGAAATCGATAATAGAAAAATAAATAAAAATTATAATACGATCCAAATCTTTATCTGGTATTTTTTTAAATAATTTTATGATTTTAATTAAAAGTGATTTTTATTTTGTGATCAATAGCTGAGAAAACCATATATTGATCACTATTTCTAAGAAAAATCGTTTCGATTAATAATAAATGATCATTTGAGAGCAATATTTCTTAAAATCTGAAATATAAAGTTTGAATAATAAAATTTACTTTTAAATAACTGGTTGTAATACTTTTTTTTTTCGTTTCATGTTACACACATAGACATAAATAAGATTATTTTTTACAATTTTTACTTACTTGTGCTTTCTTCTTCAGAATTTATATCGAAGGCTTCACGAGTTTTAATTTCGCCCTGTATTGCCTTCACCTTGTATATTATAAACAATGCGAACACACTGACAATCAGGAATAAACCGTATGAACAATGTACAATCAAGAATGAGGCGCCCAAAGAAATTAAATATAGACTCAATCCTGAAATTGCATGTTATTATACATTACAGGGACACTTATCCCAAACTCCCTTTGAAACATTAAATTTAAAATATATAAAACTGTTAATCTCCAAGTTATATGGATTAGAAACATGGACTATTACTTTGAGGCGGAGAAGAAAATATTACGAGTATTTGAGAATAAAGTTCGTAGGATAATTTTTTGGACCAAAGATAGATGAACAAACAGGTGAATGGAGAAAACGACCGTAACAGTGAGCTACGTGAACTTTGTGGGAAACAAACAACAGAACCCAGATTGGATTGGTGTACTTCTATAATGTATATAAAAAAAGTTTCATGAGAACCACCTCAACAGTTTTTATTTCTTCAAAATTCGCTAATTAAATATAAATTAGTGTAACAATATAATTTCTTTACATTAACTAAAAATATCTTAATGCAAATGCAGCTTTCTTTAGGTCTATATAAATTTAAAAGAGATTTGTGAAGTTATCCTCTTACCACAATATTGACATAGGTCACAAGATAACAGTCCGCTAACAATTCCTCTTCATAGCACTTCCTCTTATTCTACTTCCTTCACAGTAGCGTCTGCCCGCTCCTGGAATTTCCTTCCTCGAGATATCAGGTTTGCCGCACACTTGGCACCTTTACGTCACGCTTATACAGTTACCTGTTGTCTAATAATTATTTTTCTTTATTTATTTAAATTTATACTATGTCATTAATAATCTTTTTCTCGTTTTTTTATATACTTGTACATATATATTATAAATCGTTAAATTTAGAGTATATCGAAATACATTATAAATATTAATTGTATTGTATTTATAACATGTAATCGTTTATGTATATTGTATTTAGATGTAAGAACTATTTTTTTGTATTTTTTAAAACTTGGTTGAGTGGCAGACAAAGCCTTAAGGCCTTAACTCTGCCAGGTAAAATAAAGCTATATTTTTTTTAATTGCGGATGAGCCCATGTAGGACTAACGCAAAGTACCTAGAGGCGTTTTCCTTTGAGCCCAAATGTCTTTCATTCTTTTGCTATGAGCTTGTTTTTCTCTCATCTGTCCAAGTTGGTCCAGTTTTTTTTCTTCGGTTTTCCTCTTGGTCAACTTGCCACTTATTCACCTTAATTCTAAATATATCTCTGTTTTGGGATATCTTCTTTAGTAATCCCTGCCAATTTTAAGTCCTTTTTGACTTCATCAATCCACTTCATAGTAATCCACTGGAGCTGTACTTCTGTCTAGCTATATTATTATTATTATTATTATTATTATTATTATTATTATTATTATTATTATTATTATTTTATATTATGAAAACTTAGCAAATGTCTGACGTTAAGAAAATTGAAACTTGGGCAAAAAACAACAAAGTCGAGTTTAAATGACAGCAAATCAAAAGTTCTGCTAATGACACGGAGAAGAAAATTTGGCAAAGAACCAATAATATCTACTTAAATCACCGGAAACTTTCACACAAACAACAGAACTAAAATATTTAGGTATATTTTTGGATCAAAAGCTCAATTTCAATAAGCATATAGATTATATATCCGGGAAGTCACTTCTTCTAATAAATATGCTGAGCAAAACAGCACAACTGCAATGGGGTCTAGGCCACAAAGCTCTAAGAACTATTTACAATGGTGCAATCGTAACCTATTCTAACATACGGATCAACCAGTCTGGGAACATGCCATAAGAAAGCAGAAGAGACTTACACAAACTGGCAGAGAGTTTCAGAGATTAATAAACGTCAAAATAGCTAAGGCTTACAAAACACTGTCCTTTGAAGCTTCATGTGTAATTGCGGGTGTCAAACCAATTAACATAGCTATTAACGAAGCAACAAAATTCAGAGAATCACACATGGAATGACACTAGATGGCGTGGATTTTGACACGCCACTCCAAAAAAGTACCTGGCCCCATCCATTCGACAGAATAACCATAGAGGATGTAAATAAAAACAATATGTATAATCTAGACATATACACTGATGGAAGTGGATCAAGGCACAAGGCACTGGGAGCAGCAGAGCAGCAGTATTCTCAAACAAGGTGTATTATTACACAGAATTAAAGCCAAACTGCACGATAAGTGCTTCCAACAATCAGGCTGAAAACGATCGCAATTTTAAAAGCATTGGAAGCCCTACCCGAACTGGACATCATGCATTGGGAAAATAAATATCGCCCTTTATACGGACAGCCTAATAACATTAGATTTATTAAGAAACAATTCCAACATAATAATTTTCTAATAGGACAAATACACAACAAACTCAGAAGCCTTAAACAACAACAATGTGCCATACATTTCTCATGGATCAAAAGCGCACACGCAGGATTCATCGGGAATGAGCTAGCTGACAAATATGCAAAAGAAGCTGCTCTTGAAAACAGCACAAACACCGTGTATATACCAAACAACCCAAAACCTCAATCGTGAGTGCTGTCAAGGAAGAAGGACTTCAGCAATGGCAACAACAGTGGGACAACACAACCAAAGGCTCCCTTCCTTCCTTTCTGTCATCCTCAGAATGAAACTAAACATCCCTATTAACCAGCAACAACATCAATTATAAGTGGACATGGCAAAACGAAGGCATATCTCTACAGATTTGGCGCAATAGATGATCCCACTTGTGCCTGTCTCTCAAGAGGAACAATCCGTACAACATCTACTCTACAGATGCCCACATCTACGAACTCAACGGACGAGATGAAACTGGCGATTGAGCTGGAAAAATCACAATGGCCAGTACCCAGCACAAACTACTATCAGGACACATAAAAGGATTTTCCAAATTTATTAGAAACCTGGACCTTTAGCACCTAATAAACCAATTGTATCACCAAAAAACTTTGTAAACTATGCGCACACTATATTGTAAATATTGTATTACCGAATATGACGATATCAGGTTACGTTATAAATAATTAAACATGTTAAACAAGAACCATAATGCCAAATTAATGTATGTAAATAAAAACAGTATGTAGTATTACGCTATGTAATGGGGCATACGGAATAAAGCCAATTTAAAAAAAATTATTATGGGCGTATTATATATTATTATTATTATTATTATTATTATTATTATTATTATATTATTATTAATTATTATTATTATTATTATTATTATATTATTATTATTATTATTATTATTATTATTAAGGTAAAAGCAAATATTTGTGTAAGCATATACTTTGATAATCTCGACACTGAAAAGAAGTTAAATTTTTTATATGCCTCTTTTCTTTTATCCATTCAGTTATAAGCTTGCTATATGGATGCGGAGGAGAAAAATATTGCTAATGTTTGAGAATATGTTTAGGTACATTATTTGTACTAGAGAGGAAGAGACATGTAAATGAACAAGACTACTTAACGATGAGTTACATTTAAACTTTATGGGAATAAGAATAGTTAAGTCTCATGTACTGCGATGGGCAGGACATGTAACTCGAACGAGTAATAGAGAGATAAGCATGGAAAATGTTGTAAGGAAAAGGCAGAGGTAAGCACACCTTATTGAGGGGGTGAATTGAAAACCATTAGCTAGGGTTGAAATGGAAATGGGGGGTCATGTGCTCCGAATGGATCCTAAAAGTGGACTTAAAGTACAGTGACTATGTGGGAACCCAGACTAGGGAAAAGGAAAGTGGGAAGACAAAAAAAACGTTGGAGTGAAGTGTTCAAGTGTCATTAGGAACATTGTGGACTAGAATAGCACAAAGACAAACAAAAAATGGAAGCAATCATAAAAAAGTTAAGTGATAGTCCCCAAGAGACTGGCTAACCCGGGGATATAACGTAAGCTACCCTGCAGTCGCAGGAGGCCCTTGCCCGAAATGGGATGATTATGGCTAAAATCTTAAAAAAAAAAAAAAAAAAGCTCCGGATGGGACTTACGAGAGCTTATATCCGCACAGACATAAATCCCTAGATACGTTAGTGCCAGTGAGATAGTTATCTGCCCCAATTAGAATGTTTGCTTGTTATAGTGCATATTTTTATACTATACTGTTTCTAAAGACTATTTAACTCATGCCCCCAATGGGAGTTAATGACCAATCACGTTTCAACGATTTCCGTTTTACAACCAATTACAGACGTGTTTCATTCACCAAATATTTATCAATATTAAATTTACCATATTAAAGAAAGCTCCTCCTTTTTAATATTCTGAACAGGTCTGACCATTATTTTGCAGTGACTGAGCCTGTGAGAAATACGGCTACCAGATTGTATATATAGTGCATGAATGTCAACACATGCCGCATGCGGGAGTTAATATAAAAACATTTGTAGCAATTGATTATACCACCAAAAAAAGAAACCACTGTTTCCACTTTCTTAAATGTATTTTTTCCCAGGTAACAATCCAGAAAAATATAATTGTCATATTTACATCTACGACATCAGAATGAATTAATATTACAGTTTGATGTGTTTCATTTTTTCTCCACTACAGAGCATTCTTACAATATTGCGTTCCTTTGGCAATAAATAGTATGATCTAGTTGCAGTAATAAACAAAAGAAGTCGATAAGCGTACCTATCGTCTTCTCATTTGTTTTCAAAGACCGTTTACATTAACCCTCTTACTAATAATCCATATATAACTTTTATACAAGGTTTATACACACCTCAGTTGAAAATTCTTACTAATAAACACTGTATTAGGAGTTCAGTGTATAAGAGGTGTACAACTTTACATGGGAATCGTTATACATGCCTCCAGCCTTGTTTAAGGATTGTACAACTAGACAAAATGTCGGACTTCAAGATCAACTGATTGTTTTCTTTTGATATTGTTGAAAGTTTCCTTCCAATTTAACCCAAAATGCAACACTTTAACGACTGTTTGATGGATGCACAGGGCATAAATAATATTAATAAAGCTCTGGGTAATAAAATAAAGGCATCATAAAATGCCTTTCGTTACACTCATTCTCGATTAAAAAAAAAGTAAAGTGATCCCACAACAGACCCAGAGGTCCTTGGGGTAGTAGGAGGTTAGGGCTCCCACTTTTTTTCTAGACAATCGGCACTTTATGTCAGCCGGGTTGTCAGCCCTGCGTGACGGCCGCCTTTACTCCCAGAACAAGTGTCTGGTACTCATTTCCGTTAGAGGCTGAGTCGACCCCAGGGCCATAGTGCCGCCAGAGGGTTTGGGTCAGTTTAAAAATCCTGACCCCAACAGGACTTGAACCCTCGACCCTCCGGCTTGTAGCTCAGTGCCTTAACCACTACGCTACGGCGTGCCTTAGGCCTAATAATATTTTTTTAATTGAACATTGATACACAAAAGAATATGTTCTACAATAATTGCTGTAGACAAGATTTAACCTGAATGTAGTTTAAATGCTTCATAAAACTATTTTAAGACACAACTTTCTTGCATCTTTAATACATAACACACACACACCCACACACACACCGATATAAAAATGTATTTAATTATAGGGGTACTATTATTGCTGCAACCCACATGTTAGCTTGATAGTCTTGTGGTTATAACTTCTGACTACGGTCCGTGGGGTCGTAGGTTCGATTCCCGATCAAACTATAATGATTTTTTTTTTCGCTTAAAACGTTATTCTGTTGTCGCTAACATTTCCTACTATTTTGAATGTTTTCTAACGCATCTTAAAACACTGCATATAATTCATAAGTAATGGGAAAAACTTTTATTAGTTTCCAAGAATTGTTCGAAATTCTTGACGTTAGATGGCAGCACATTATCTGTGAAACCAATTCTACTAGATATATTTGTCACAGCGTAAAGGGAAATGTATATAAATTAAAACACACTTCTTTTTTCGTACCTCCCCAATTAAGGAATCTCTATTAATTCTTATTCATATTCATTTCTTACACAATTAATCACTAGTTGATGTTTTATTTCTATTCCAAACTGCGCGTAATATTGTTCTGACGTCATTATGATGACGAATATGTGACGCATTGTGTATAACCGTCGTTTTGTTATATATCCCCGGCACAACGTTTATTAGTAAGGAAATTATACGTGATCTACATAAGGCTTATATATTGTATAATTAAACAACTGATGAAAGCCAGTATAAGAGATTTTTATTAGTAAGACTGTATATATATAATATATATATAATATATATATATATATATATATATAATACTTTAAATAACTATAGTTAAATAATGATTTGTGAGTAAACAGCTTAATTTTATTCGTTAAATAGTCCTAACAAATGCCACTCGTGGCATTATTTATGATTAGTTTTGAAGTTACAAATAAAATTGGACAGCCCCCTTGAAGAAGATTCTTGCCCACTTTTTGTTTTTAATTTGATTTTTACACGGCAAAAGGTTGCATATGCTATTAACAACCATTTCATATCTAAAACTCAACTTCATCATCGTCATCGACATCAGCTTAAAATAGGCCACTCCATCTCTTCATAGGTCGGCCAACATTTTTTTTTCGTATAGGATTATAGTTCAGAACGACTTTTGCTATTCTAATTGGTGACATGTGTTGAACATACTATCTCCAATTAGTCCTATATCCCTCTATCACTGCCGTAATTGGTTGTACATTCAGATCATTCCTGATGTCTATGCTTCTCCTATGATCTACGTAAAAACGTAAACCTGCTACAAATCGAAGAAATTTAATTTCTGAAGACTATTTGTTTTAACTGGTCTCAACTTCTGGAAAACAATTAGTGTTACAATCTTCTTCTGAATGGCTATTTAGTAGTAATACAGATGTAATATGTATATTGCGTGGCAAGCATTATGTTTAGAAAAAATCAGGGCAATGAAACGGAAATGAAAATCGAAAGCGCCTCCGTGGAGAAACACAATGAAGCACGGTTTTTTATGAATATCCGCTCCAACTAAATAATTCAGGTATTGTACTTTATCGTTGCAACCATGTCATTTTTTTAAATGATAATATAGAATTTCACAAATTGTATCAAACGCAATGACAGGGCAGCTTATAAAGCGAATGTGAGGAGGTGTCTATAATGGAGGGAAATTTTATTCAAACATGACTCGCAAAGATTGTCCATCTGGTGAAAGTTAGGGACTTGCCCAAATTCAACCCTCAGTAACTTCCTGTCTTCTTCTTCTTCTTCCTTTCCAGGATTAGGTCAATACGACCTGTTCCGGTCTCAAGTTCATCGTTTTCTTGGCCGTCCCAAAGATATTTTTCTATGTGGATTGTAGGTGTTGATCTTTTTGGGTAATCTTGTATTGTCCATTCTGTCTAAATGTTCTTTCCATTTGTATTTGTGCTCTTCTAGTTTATCGACTATTGAAAATATCTCCACTTCATTTCTTATTGATTCATTGTGTAATGTATCCACGCGTGTACATCCTTTTACGGATCTTAAAAAATTCATTTCAGCGGCTTGAATGTGCGAGATATCTTTTTTGTATGTACCCAAGATTCAGATCCATATAAAAGAACAGGAACAGCCATAATTTTATAAAACCTGAGCCGAGTTTTTCTTCAAGTCTTCGGAGGTTTCTTCTTATGGTGCCACACATCATTTGATATTGGTTTAATTTATTATGTATATCTCATTCGTAGCTATGTTATATCTGAACCAAGATAGTTAAAATGTGCTATCTGTTGTATATTTCATTATTGATCACTATTTTTGCTCGGACTGACACTTTGCCCTGAAAAGCCATAATTTTAGTTTTTGAAGTTGAGACTTTGAGATTACAATAGAGTCGTAATCGATTCAACATGTACATGGCTCTTTGTAAATCATCCTCTGACTTCTGTATAATTACCAGATCATCTGCATACATTAAAATATTCATAATATACATTTCCTTATTAATTTGTATTCCTACTGGACTTATTTTTTTTTTCATTTTCGTATAATCTCGTCAAAATATATATTAAACAATGTAGGTGATAATGTACACCCTTGTCGAAACTCCGTGATTTATTAACTTCCTGTAAGATGTAAATTCACTCCGACAATCACTCAAATTTAAAACAGTCGCAGTCGGTCAAATATTATATAATCGGGCTCATCATTTACAACGTTTCTTAACGTATAGTAGTCATTGAAAGAAATGGCACGGTCTTATAAAATATTCCTATTCGAGAGCCGACCTACTGCAAATATATCTATATTCCATACTGAAAATCTGTCCTCTATTCTCTTTTCCTATCTCACTACCAGCATGCGTAATATCAACTTTTCCAAAACCGGCACTATGAATACGTTCTCTATCTTCAAAGATCTTTCCTGGTTCAGGTTACCTATTTATTATTATTATTATTATTATTATTATTATTATTATTATTATTATTATTATTATTATTATTAATTATTATTATTATTATTATTATTATTATTATTATTATTATTATTATTATTATTATTATTATTAGTATATTATATTATTATTAATGATGTTATTAAACATAGGCCAAAGTCTGGAAATGCGTGCTATTATGCATTAACAGATACTTTTGATGTCCCAACTCCTTTCAAAAAAATTAAACTGAAAATATATAGAACTATTATTCTACCAGTTATATTATATGGTTGCGAGAAACATGGAGTCTTACTTTAAGGAGAAGGCGGGGAAAGGAGATGACGAGTATTGAAAATAAAGTTCTTAGGAAAAAAAAATTTGGACCAACGAGAGATGAACAGGAAAGGTGAATGGAGAAGACTGCATAACAGGTGAACTACTGGATATTTATGAGGCAGCCAGAATATAATGAGAACAGTTAACTCTCGTAGACTGCAGAAGGGCAGGACATGGAGCACGAATGGGGACTGAAGGACCTTGCAATGGAAGATTCTTGTAGGGAAAACAGAGGGAAAACCGCCAGTTGGTAGAACCAAGAATTGAGGTTTTTTGGGAGATAATAAAAGAACTATGATTTGCGGGAGTCGATTATACAGGTAACATCTGGAAAGCATCGTTCAGGATAGGTAGGAGGGGAGAACTTAGGTCCGCGCGGCCAGGACCATACGGGTTCGATAGGGCCAGTGAGTATTATTATTTTATTATTATTATTATTATTATTATTATTATTATTAGTATTATTAACGTTTTGTTTAAATTTAATGTGTATTTTAACTATGCCCCATGGGATGTTCTCTCATCTCTTCTTTTTCTCTATTCGTACCAATTCCATCTGGTAGCCCTTCTTCCTTCATGGTATAAGCGATCTCGCATATCCATGTTTTTTTAACAGTTTTTTTTTGTCCCTTCCGGTTTTCCGGTAAGAGAGTATAAACCAAAAGATATTAATTTTATGATCCCATTTTATAGAAGACTTAAATTTTGTTCCTTGTTTTATTGGACACGATTATCTTGTTAAAAGAATAAGTAATCTCGTTAATTAAATCTCTTAGGCGAACTTGGAGCAGGAAGAGGTTGAACGGTGTCAAACTTTCTAGACAACTCGATACTAGATGTCAGTCCATGCTCAACGGCAGCCTTTACCCCACATCATATGTCTGGTACCCATTTATAGAGGATGAAGAGATGAGTCGACTACAGGTCCATAGTGCCGCATGAAGAAGTAGGCCAGTTTTAAAATTCATTGACTCATTCGGAATCCGAACCCGAAACTTTTCCGGCTTGTAGCTTATCACCTTAACCCTCTTATGCTACGGCTATCTTTCATCCTACGTAAAAAGTGAAAAATTGAAATACAGTTTGCATATTCAGTAGGACCACTGATTATGAACAGAACTTCATGTTAAGTGGTGTTATTTTAGGGAATTGTATACCACGAGTTTGTCTACATAAATGAAACAGTAAAAAAAAACGCACTAATTATTGTGTAGCAATATGTGAATATTTAATTGAGGAATTTATTGATATTGTCCCCACAAAATTTAAACTGCATGAGAAGCTGAGTTACAATTAACCTAAAATCGCCTATATTTCCAATGCAAAATATGGTATTATTACACTGTTTAAGTGAAAATATATTGTTATGGGGTGGCATAATATCCAAAATAAAAATGTAAACTAACCGGTATACATTAACTTACTCATTTTTTGATCTAAGGAAATACATTGAATATATAATATTTTGGTGGTTCAAAGACTTTAAGAACAACAGAATAAATATATAAATACAAACGCAATCTGGTATTTTGAAACGTGTTTTTATCACTTTGGCTAACATTACGCTAGCAGTAAACTTCTAAAATTTTGTTAGACTCACTCCTGGGATCATACACATAAATAGTGGTTCTGCCCAAGAGGCAGGTCTTCACTGCAAACTCCAGCATTCTCACTCTTTCCTGGGCAAACGAAAGAGGTTATGGAAACTCCTTATAGGAAAGCGCTGAGAGAAAAAAAAGCTTCAGTAAGGATGCGAAGAATGAGATGCGGATAATAATGATTTGAGGAAGGTCAATATACAGGGGATGATTTGGAAAACATTAGCTCAGGATAGAGATTGTATAGAGAGATTATGTCCGTGCGGGCATTGTGAACTTATGGGTTCTGTAGTGCCCAGTGAGTTAGTTAGTTAGCTAAACATGTTATAGCAGTAACATAGATTGCTTTGGCTAATTACTAGCGCTGAAAAAGGTATCGGTGGTCAGGGTAATAACTAATTTCTACACACACATTGTTTACAAAATGCGTGTTTTTGTCGAAGCGTCCTCCACTGCCTGCACGGAGCGGAAAGTGTTGTATGTTCGACTCTCCTCAGTAATAGACCTGTTTACGTGACGTGTGTGGTTGTGATCCAGATTGCCGAAATAAAAAATTGTTCAACGATGAGTCCATTCTTACACAAATCGGACTGTACTAGAAATTTGTCCCAAGTAGCGCATGTCATCGTGGCAGTTGTAAACACAGAGGTCTATGTACGGTACCAATGCGGCCTAGCCTGTAACCCATTATTTTTTTTTCAGCCCTACCAACATCACCGCTCGTCCTAGAAAGGAAAATCCTTCGAATAATAGATATTTCCAAAAATTAAGTTTCGAGGAGAAGGTTGTAAACAATTAAGTATACGCGAAATTTTAGAATATTACGATATAATCACTTTTATTAAAATTAATAGATTAGTGTGGAGCAAACCATATAGTGCGGATGGATGACAAAACTGCCCTAAAGTGGGTATTTGAACTCAAATTCTAGTGGACGGCGAGGAATGACAGACTTAAACTTAGATAGATAGATAGATTACATGTGTGGAGTAGAGACTGGCCTGAGGAAGTTAGGATATAAAAAATAGAAATATAAAAGCCCATGGACTGGAGTTGGAGGCATTAGTGGAGGAGGCCAAGGCCCACTTAGGGCTATATATGCCAAATTATGAAGATGCACTATTTCTGAAATTCTATTTGAACTATTTAAGGATTTGGTATTTCAATGTGTTGTTATTTGATATAACTTGAAAATGTAATTTTATCTGCTCAAATCACTTAGGCCTATGGGTGTTGCCATTTAATAATATTGAATATAATCCGTTTTATATATGCCATACTGTGATAAAATTACATCAAAGTACGAATTGCTTAGATCACTGAAGCTAAACATAGAATTTTATCAATTTTATGAAAAAATCAAATGAAAATGCATTAACTGAATCAATTAGTATAGTCAAAATTAACCAAAAACTTAAGAACGCATGTTTTTTTTTTTTTTGTGTTCTCAGTAAAGGTGTCCAAATCTAATTTGATATTTGGTTATTACATTAATGTAATAATAATAACAACAATAATAATAATAATAAGAATCAATAATTATTTATTTTAACAGGCAGAGTTAAGTTTTAAAATATCTTAGGCCCAGATAAAAACACATACATAGATAAACTAGAGCAACGTGTATAATTAACGTAAATACCTGATATAAATAAATACGGAATAAAACCGAATCAATTCATATTATTACAGAAAGCAAGCTCCATCGCGCAAGCGGTTAGATGCTCGCCTCTCACCGCTGGGATCCCGAGCTCGAGTTTTTCCGATCACTCCATGTGGGGTTTCGTGGTGGATCGAAACGAAGCTGTGGCAGGTTTTTCTCGAGGGAGTTTTCTCCCCCTTTTCTCACCTGCCAAAATTTCATTCCATTCCACCACCATTTCTCCATACTCCTCTCATCCCCTTTCGTTTTATTTCGTTCATCTGCCCTTGTGATGGTGCGTTCAGGGCGTGGTCGGCCGGCACCCTTGTCATTCACAGATCTCTATATAAGGGGCTTCATCTCATCTCATCCCTTGACCCGATCCTGCGTTGGACATGAGTTGAGGATATTTATTTATATTTTACACAAAGGAAAAGAGCAGTAACCTCCATAATCTGCTGAGAGACCAATTGAGAAATAAATAATTGTTTTTTTCTTAAGTAGCGAATGTCAGCAGCCCCAAGTCCCTTTATACTAGGAAATGTACATCTGAATAAAAATCCATGGCGAGAAAGGCCTGAGAGACTTGTGGTTTACCAGTCGGACGTTCACATATGTCCATAAACGAGGTGGACAATTGTCTAGCCAGGATAGGGGTGCCTGACGTTGGATAGTATTAGGGTGTACTTCAAATAAAAAATTTGAATAATTTAAAGAGTAATATTCTTACTCAGAGTTCAGTTTCTTTATATCGCATCCTGTTCTCCAGTTTATTTTTTTACGATACTTTGCGACAATTTACAAATTTATCCATTCTCATTTCCTTCTTCTTTTTCTTTTTCTTTTTTTTCCAAAGCAAGGGATGTGTCAAGTTTCGTTATTGAGACTAAACTCTGTCCATCTCATCTGGGTCGTCCAAGTCATGATTCCCAATTACTCTAAAAAAAGGAGGGGCACTATGTGGATATCTTCTCAAAATGCAGACGCTGTACATGTGTGTACCCATTTATTGTGATAAGCCTGAATATTATATTTCTTGTTTGATTCTGATCTACCATTCTAATTCTCTCTAAGGTTGCTCAAAAATTTGTTCTAAAAAAACGCATTTTGTGCGCTTCTAATATTGAACGTATGTGTTAATATATATCCCATATTTTACTTCCTTATGTAATTGAATTCCATTCGATATTGATTTTTTTCAACATTTTACCTAATTTATAATAAATATCTATTGAACAGTCTCTATGGTTTTGACGACCTTTTCCAGATGTCATGACCTGCGTCTTTAGTGTTTGTCCGATGTGCAGATATTTTATATGGATCTAGGTGTGTGTATCTCTCCTAGAGTGTTCCAATGAATGGGGGGTAGGTAGTAATGGTGGGAGAAGACTATTGTTAAGCTTATCGGTATTTAAAATATCTATTCATCCATTTCTCATTCATAACCCCAATTTTGCCCGCTTGTGGTCTCGAGGTAGCGTGCTGCCTTGTCACGCAGCGGGCACGGGGTTCGATTCCGGTTCGGGGACAGGCTCTGGGTGAGATCTTTTCGGATTTTTCCTAATCTGTAAGATAAATGCTGTAGGGGGGACTTTAGTTAATTGTGATTTGATGGGTCGACGACTTGAGTCTTTAATTGCTTATTCTTAAAATTTGATATCTCAATAAGAGATCCCGGTTGATTTAATTCTGCCGGATATTTTATTATTAGGGTGGGGATTATCAACCTGAGCGGATTACAAGCGGGAATTTATCTTTTATTTTATCGGCTATATTCAGGAAGCTTAGGGTCCAACGGTCCTGAAAATCATCCGGGCCATCATCGTCATCCTTCAACGGTGTGGAACGCACGGGAAGGTACCACACCTCAATTTACCTACGTAAAGCTGCAAAGCACCGCATGAAAATTGCTATGATTGCAGTGAAAGACCTGCCCTCGGCAGATTACTATGTTTGGATGGATCCCGAATTTGGGGTTACTGGCGGGACGAGTCGGGGCCATGGCAGATTTTTTTCCGAGAATTCTCTACTGCCAAAATTTCCTTCACTCATCTAAATCAATTTCGTTTCTTTATTTCATCTGCCCCTGTGACCGTACGATAGGCCGGTGGTAAGTCGACATCCTTATATATTACACAACTTCAATATTAGGAATATCACCTAATCCCTTCCTCGATCTGTTTTATGCTGGACGTCAGTATATCATTATATATTATATATATATTTTTTTTTTTTTTTTTTTTTGCGCGATAGTGCGTTTTGTCGTACTACCAGCAATGGCAACCATTATTGAAAGTTCAACTTCCTACATTTCGGGGTGTCAACCTAAATAACTATACTGTAATATCACATTTCACCCATGTGCAGGAAGTAAAAACCACCGCCCTCTATGTATATACGTTAATGTATATTTACAGAAATTGTCCAAAAGGTCGTGTTAATATACATTATACGAGGCAACAAATCCATGTATTTTAAATGAACTGAACTTTATTGAAACTATATAAAACAATAAATACGTATTTGCGGTCATGTTATCAATACATTGTTCTCAAGGTTTCTCCTATTGTTTCAACTAATGACTATATGCCCACACTGTAACGTTAGTTCATTGTTTATAATAAACGCCCAAGTCTTACCAACAAAGATGTTATTATTTTACTATTATTCATTATTTTTAAAACACAATCACGCAAAAAAATAATGCAGAAACGCACGTTTGTGACGTGTTTTACAAAATCTCGGAAATTAAAAACCTCGCTATCGCTCGGTTTTTAAACATTTTTCTGGATTCTGTAAAAACCACTTCCCACCTCCGCATCGTAATATACTATTATTTCTTAGAAGGCCTGTTATTTTCAGTATTTATGCTTTTGCAAAAAAGTCCGGATTATAATTTTCACAATCGGCTATCCATAATTAATTTTTAAAATTAATAAGTAGGCAGGCTTACTTCTACAAGAAAAAATGCTATAAAACAAACAACGGAAATCTATGGGAAACAAGTAAAATAATATCCTATACGATATGATTGTGTCATAAGCAAATGCAATAAAATATTAAAATAAATACCTGACAGGTGTCGCTTCAACTAGGTTTTTAACCTTTAGAACTGTAGTTTTTGGAAAAACTGGCTTTCCATCATCAACAGAAGGATATGTGCTATACTCTTCTTGTTGTTTTGCGACGCTTTGTCTTCAGCGGCCTTCCAACGTTGTCGGTTAGTACTGATCTGATGTTAAAAATTCTCACAAAACAGGAGCACATATACTTCTGTTGATGATGGAAGCCGGTTTTCGAAACGGCATATCCTGGTATCTATTTTAATATATTACTTTGTGACTATTACCTCAACGGATGTTTACTATGAATTTTTATCAGTAGGCTATGTAAACGGGTGCAATAGCCATTTTGAGCACAAAACAGGGATGCCCTTTTATATTATTTGCCACAAAAATTTCATATTCTTTAACTTACACTATGACTAATTAATATATATATAAAGAAATGTTACTTGTGTTCCTTTCCATCTGATCTCTTCAATATATACGGCTTTTGGTTATGATTTTGTTTTTATTTCATTGTACTCATTGCTCGTATAAGACTTGAAAGCATTAATAATAGTCCCTTCGATGGTTTGCTGGCCAAGGAAGGCAAGACCAGTGATGGGGTGCCATTCTTATAGCCTCTGGTCAGGCATTTCTGGAGAAGAAAAGACAATAAGGAAAGAAGAAATGGAAGAAAGGAAAGACTCCCTAGCCTCGGATGCCCTCAATAGCGTCGGGGTCGAAAAAAAACAAGAGTTAACCAAGAGAGGGTTAGATAGATAAAGTTAAAAGAGTGCAAAAAAAAAAAGTAAATTGGAAGAATGTGTTTTGCTCAGTTGGGCACCTTGTTGGTCGCCATCCAAATATCCCCTAGATGAGGACCCCTATGATCGTGGCTGGAGGGAAAATTTTCTATCGGATCGTAAAGGCTGGGCTAATATTGGAAGGAAGAGAAGAGTACTCATTGCTTTGAACCCTCACATGATACACATGTTAAAATGTCAATAAATTAGACGAAATAAAATAAAGTAATGGGGAAAGTGTTGACATCTTAAGATACAGTGTATTATACAGAGTAGGACGTGCGTACGTTGATTACATATTTACAGCCAACTCTAGTCAAGACATGTACAAATAATATAAAATGTAACGAAAGCAGCTTTTTTAAACATCGCGAAAACAGCGAGATGTATGTCAGAAGCACCGGGTTTATGATCTCGTGTATTTTATGGAGTGCTTCATCATTAATCGACACTTTATATCTAGGTGTATTTCAGGCCTAGAATGTTTTTTTTGTACTCAATAGCTGTTGTTATATGTCAAATTTAACGTATTTATTTTAATGCCAAATAAATTTACTTATATGTGAGGATCTTTTTAAAACGATAGTCTCATAGGAACGAGAAAGGAGACACTTTTAAAATGTTACAAAACAATGCGGTTCCTTCACTATTATATGGATCGGAACACTGGGTCTTAATTAGGAAACCAGAACGAAGAATAGAAACTCAGAAATGGGAGGTGTTTAAAGGGTGTGGCTGGTTATACACTAGCAGATAATAAAATTTCATTCAATTATTAAGTAAAAAAGCTTAAATATTTTTATGGGATGAGAAGACCTATAGAGTTAATAATTTTATTAATTAATTGGTTGGTTCTTCTTCTTCTTCTTCTTTCTTCTTCATTTCATGTCATAGACTAGTGATCTGTTACGGTCTCCAATCAAACGTTTGAAGGGTCTGCCAAAGATCTTTGCCTGGTGGCTGGTATTTAAGATTTGTCGTGGTATTCTTGTTCTGCCCATTCTTCTGTACGTGAGCATTCCAGTTGTTTCTGTATTTTTGACTATATTGGTTTGTTTATTATTTTAATTTTTTAAATTGGTTGGTTTATCATTTTAATTTTTTTAATTATTTGTTTGAGGAGATGGGAAGATATATTTAAACTCTTTTTTATATATACACGAATTTGTGGTTAATTGCCCAGATATTTAATAAAGGACTAAGTTACCTTAGGGATCGAAAATGAAATAAAATTATATCAAACATAATAAAATATATTCAAGCTATTAGATACGATTGTACAATACAGATATGAATTGCTGGACCACATCAATAGGAATGGATAAGATACAGAATCTCGAAACAGATTCTTCAACTACAGCTCACTAGGACGAAGAAATGTAGGAAGACCCAACAAAGATGAGGAGACCAATTCTAACCTGAGACCGGAACAGACACTTACGGTCTAATCCTGATGATGATAATTTAATGAAATAGTCCAAAATCAATAATTACGTTACTTTAAATGTGTTTGTAGGTAAATTTTAAACAGGATTTGTCTTGAAGATGGTGGAAAAACAGAGAAAACTCAGTGAGATTGTACAATTTTACGGGAACCAATTCAGGCTGAATATTGTGAAAACGAGGAGAGTTTTATCTAAGAATAGCCAAGTTTAGTAATACCTGCTTTACTGTTATCAGCAGTGTTATCAACAGTAAGATTAGCCTGAGCTTAATCAGTTATTTGTGAACTAATGTGAGCAATTCCAAGGCGACCAAATGGTGTACCTAACAATGGTTCAGGCCATATATTCGTAGAAATTCCGTCAGATTTTTGTTAGAAAACTTATCATACTAATCCACGAGTGATTTCCAATTACTAGAGAATTGGATATCAAGGGCATTTGTTAGGACTATTAACGAATATAATTAAGTGTTTCTACAAACATGTTTAAACATAGTTTTTTAAAATATTATATATTAATGTAACGGCGATGTTTGAAACAAATCAGAAATGTGGTTTTAGTTCATTCACGCTGCTTGATCATATTTATTGCCAAAAGATCGCAATATTGTAAGCGTGCACCCAAGTGGAGAAAATGCACACATCAAACTATAATATAATCAACATTAGGTTATTCATTTTTTTTTTGTAAAACTCCCTCAACAAATCAGGGAATCTTTTCATTATTTGCTATATTCAATGTATTTGTGGAGAAAAATAATGGTCTAACCTGTTCAGAATATTAAAAAGGGGAGCTTTCTTATCACAAAAGCAGGAGCTGATAAAGATAAATCGATAAAGAGCGAGCTTGAAAAACGACTGTCATTGGTGTAAAACAGAATTCATTGAAACGTGATTGGTCATGACTACCATTGCGACATGAGTTAAATAGTCAGGAATATGTTGTAAGTAATAGTTTAGTACTCCAATACATACATCTATGATTACTACTCACTCACTGGCACTATCGAACCCGTAGGTTCATGTCCGAGGCGAACATAAGCTCTCCATATATCCCTTATTCTGAACTAATGCTTTCCATCATTCCTGTATAATCTATTCCCTCAAATCATAGTTAATGTTATTCTTCCACCTCATTCTTTGTCTACCACTAGGCGTTTTCCTCTGGCTTTCCTACAAGAAGCTTCCATGCACGTCTTTCATTCCCCATACCTGTGTGATTGGACATTTAAAACACGTGTCGGTTCTCGATTTTTTTTTTTTTGAGTTAGTAAAAATATTAACCATTTTAATTAATGATATTGTTTGTTAGATACCAGCCATCTTGTTAGGTTCAACAACTCCACGGCGCGACAGGCTTAGAAGGCTCATGCCTACCAGCTGTGTGCTGGCCTCACATCCAGTGTGTTAATCAAAGATACAGACGACCATCCAGCCAGTATAGGGGTGATATGCGGTCAACATGTGGGCCTCTTTATTATAACTACCCAAATTCCTCACGATGCTGTGTGGGCACGGGTTTCCATTACTGGTTTGAACTTCCATGAGAAAATTTTTCCACCCATGGATATACGAAGGAGCGCATGCTCCGTAGCTCTGCGCCAAGGCATCTTACCTTAACCACCGACAAAGGAGCGTTGACTTGTTAGTGTTCAATAACTATTTTTGGGGATACAGGATCGTGCAGGGAGGAGAGGGAAAATAGATAATATATATATATTATATTGAATAATAAGAAAAATAAAAGCCTGGACGGGATTTCCAGAGATCCGGGTTCGAATCCCGTCCAGGCATTTATTTTTTCTTATTATTTCCATATTAAGCTTGCATTGCTCAATGTTAAACATTTAATTATAACATATATATTATATATATATATATAATGAAATGCGTTTACGTCCAAAATTAATTCATTATTCAATATGCAAGTTCTTAACCTTCAACTTGTCAAAATACTGATTTCATGTATCACTTATTTAAATCCGTCGGATCGCAATGAAAACCCAAATCATGTAAAACTGTAAGTTATAACTGTATATTAGGTTAGGCCTACTGAAAACAAATTTAAGACATTCAGGGCATTTATCGCTTGTTCGTATTTCTCTGCTTTATTAAAATCATATATATATATATATATATATATATATATATCCATCCATATAATTCTGCCCGAGAGCAGGTCTTTCACTACCGTCATAGCATTTCATGATATGCTTTGCAGCTTTACTAGGGCATTATAGGTGTGGTAGCTTCCCGTTGCTTTCCACCACATGGTAATGTGGTGATGATAATGATAAGGATGATGATGATGATGGCCGGATTATTTTGGGGACCGTTGGGGCCTAAAGCTTTCTGACATTTGTCTTACAGGTGAGGAAAACACCCCGAAAAAACCTCACCCTGGAGCCTGTCCGCCGGGAATCGACCCGGGGCCCGCTTGCGTGACAAGGCAGCACGCTACCTCGAGACCACAGCGGTGGACATCGATATATATATACACACACATTGAATTTTAAACGAAGTTGGTACACATATAATAAACTTTATTTTGGAAAAGCGGATGTAAGGGGTAAAATATCCCTAAGCACTCCTAGGGGCAAGAGGAATATTGAAATTGAAAAATGATCGACAACGATTAATTATGTTCCAGCATAACTGTTGAACACTGGAGCAATTTCAACCAAAATCGGTACGCATATGGCATACAATCTGAAAAAGGTTGCGTGTGGGTTAGAGAACCCTAGCACCCCTATAAGGATGGCGAGGGGACTGAGAGGAGACAACACCTAAAAATAATCTTAAACAGCCTATATTAATGTCAAATCCAAATTTTTCGGGATACTAATCCTATTGGTGGCAATTCCGGTGGCATTTAAAGCCAAGTTTGGTCCCTAACAGCTGTAAGAAGTGAGGAGAGAGAAGGGATGAAACAATAAAATTCCAATGGGATCGAAATTACAGTCGAATTCATAGATTTCTGAGACGCTAAGCTGATTAGTGACAGTCCAGTTGGTATTTAAGTCAAGATTTGATGCCTAGCCCGCGTAAGAGGGGGAGGGGTGAAGGTGTTAAAAAATAATATTAAAAGACTGCTCGAGATTAGTATAAAATATATAGTATCACAGTTTACGGGAGAGCTAAGCTAATTTATGTTAGTCCGGATGCTATTTAAGACCAACTTTGGCCCTGGCACCCCTAAGGGAGTGAGAAGAGGTGAAAAATAAAATGTCCAATAGATCGAGTTTGCTGTCGAAACCATTGTTTTCGGGTGTCTCATCTCAATGGTGACAGTCTTCATGACATTTAAGGCCACGTTTAACCCCTAGCATCCTTAAAAGGGAGGGTTGAGAAGGGAATGAATTAAAATTTGAGAAAGAAAGTGACCAAAATTAGTGTCAAATCAAAGTTTGTGAATCGCTATGCTGATTGATTATAACCCAGATAACAATTAAGCCCAATTTTTTAAAGCTGTAAAGTATTCAATTACGAGAGAAATCAATTAGGAAAATATTTCTCTCTCTATCTATCTATCTCAGTTTAACTTCTCTCTCCGCCCCATCCGGGCCTTACAGGGACAACACGATCTTTCGATAAAAACATAACTTTGTTGACCACAGAATAAAATGGAGTACCTCCCTGGATCAGCGATAAGCTCAATGATTGGGCCACCTCAGAGATAAACAGGAATATTTAAGACAATCATTAATATCAAACAACGTGAATACGATGGATGATGATTATGTTCACCAGATGATATTCGGGGACCAATTGGGCCTTAAACTTTCCCGACATTTGTCATGCAGTTCAGGAAAATACCGAAAAAAAATTCACTCAGAAACTTGTCCCGACCGGGATCAAAACCCGGGCTCGCTGTATTCGAGGCAACGACGTTACTCCGTGACCACAGAAGTGGACATTAAGAAATATTACACAAAGTTAAATTCTATTTTTTTGTAACTTCAATATGATATAATTATGATAGTCCTTAGGACATTTTGATTTGTTATAAAATTGTCATGTGTATATTTTTTGACAATATCGTCGAGGCCCATATGTTTATTATAATTTGATATCCTATCACATTTTCTATAATCTTACTATAGAAGATCTATAAATGTTATCACAGTCGCATTCCTTCTCTTTTTTGCCAGATAACAGCTGATACGCAATGCCAAAGAATACTGACATATCCTACATTGTATATTTCTCTACATTTCGCAATGTTTCTAGTATAATCAAGTGTTTTTAAAATAAAGTAAAATATAAGATAACTGTATCTTTGAGTCCAAAAATTATTAATCAGTCAGTAACAATAAAGTAAGAAGTGAGTGACGATCACCCACGTTATCATGGTCTTGGATTATATACGGTGCGTATATTTTACATATAAATACCCGTAAAGGATTTTTAATTATTAAAAGTTAAGATTCAAACTTAGAAGAGTGAGTAGAAAAACGTATGGCTCTCTTTTCTTGGTTCAACATACGAACACTTAAATAATACTTATATCTGTAATTAAGACATTTAGTCTGTACATTCTTACCTCTTATGGTTGTTTTTGTCGACATATTTTTTCAAGGCTTCTGAGCCCCATCGTTAGCGATTACAGACTGAAAAAAACTCTGTGTTGCAATCTTTATTTTCAATACAATAAAAATTCTATCGCTTTGAAAAATAGTATTGTAAAGAGTTGACCACAATTTATTTTGATAGAATTTGGACCACGATTTGATTCATTGTAAACTATTACAGAATAAAATGATTGAAATCAAATAATATATATCCAATGCTCTTGTAAAATATTCAAATTTATGGTTATGGATTTTAATTTCCGCTAACATAAAAAATATAAAGGTCTAAATTAAAACGAATTTTCAGGAGTAAAAGCTGTTTTATCTATCTTTTGAACTAAAATCGTCATATAAATTTAAAGAAAACTCATCACACACATTATAAGACAAGTTGATTATTGATTTATTTCGATCGCCCATGACCACTAGTGTTTACACTTAGTGTGTTGTCTTGTGATAAGACTGCGATGGGCAGGACATGTGGCATGTATGGGGAATGAAATAGGTGCATGGAAGCTTCTTGTAGGAAAATCAGAGGGAAACGCCCAGTTGGAGACCAAGGAATGAGGTGGGAGAGATAATATTAACTATGATTTGAGGGAAGTGGATTATATAGGGAATGAATTGGAAAGCATTAGCTCAGGATAGGGATGTATGGAGAACTTATGTCCGCGCGGTCATGAAGCTACAGGTTCGATAGTGCCGTGAGTAAGTAAGTAGGTATTCTTGTGATAAATTTAAAAAAAATAGTAGATACGATAACAGGAAAATGATAAATTGTGAATGGTTGGAATTCGTGATATTCTAATGTCAGAAAAGTCGCTGATTCGTGAAGAAAATAGCGTGAAACATTTTCAGCGTCAATATTAGAATTTACAGCATGGAAGTCAATTATAGTCTATATAGAGAAAGAAAAGGGTGATGTAAACCAAACAATAATCAGTATCTTCTTCGGAAACTTCTCTGACGTTATTAGCCATGGCCTTTGCGCAGCCTGCAAACTAATAAATATTGTACTCCTACAGGCTCGTTTCCATTACCACAAATTTGTCCCGCAACATGTTGAGCGACGTGTGCCCAAAATTTGATGGAATGGAAACAGAATGCATCATGTTGCGGCACAAGTGCCGGGGACAAAAATATGCCAAGTGACTGCGGTGGTCAACGTGTGTCGCAAGCTGTGCCACAGAAAATGGAAACAGACTGCAACATGAACCAAGAACATGCGCATGCACACTACATTCTATATTCGCTGTCTTCCAGACCCTGAGCTGCGAGTGTAAGTTCAAACGTACTCTCTTGTTTGTGGTTGCAGTATTTTGAGTGGAGTCAGTGCTTTTTTTTTTATGGAGTGGTCTAAATGTAAAGTGGAAGTACTTATTGAAGTATATAAACAGGAGGGAGTGATGTGGAATATAACAAATTCAACGATGCCCTGCAACGGATTTCTGATGGCATGGAATGCACTTTTCAAGAAGTTGAAAAGAAACTTCATTCACTAAGGTCTCAATACTTGAGAGAAAAAACTCGGTCGTTTTCGCCTTTTTTGTTTAGAAGTTCATAGTATGAGCTTGTCATTACCACAAAAGCTGAAGTAGATGAGTTGTCCATATCACTCAAATATTTGAACCTCAAGAAACATTGGATAGCACTGTACCTGATTCACTGTATAAGCTGAAACTATAGTCTTGCACTCCAAACTTCTATACCAATGTTGCAGATGCGCAGGAAATTGGAAACAGTAGAAACAATGATCTGCCGCGGTGGACTAGTGGTTATGCTGCTTGCCTCTGGTCCCGAGGGTCGCGGGTTCAAACCCGGCCGGTGTCGATGGATTTTTTAGGATGGAAAATCCAAGGAGCAAGTCCTCGGAGGGACTTTAATCCGTGGGTCCCGAGTCTGAAGATTTCCTGAATGGAAAGGCCTCTAAGCAAAATTTACGGAATTTTCCCTTCCTAGTATCATCTTGGCTTCCTAGATGTCAGTATGAGGCGGAAAGCTGACCACGGACCACTCAAATGACATCTATACGAAAACAAGTGTGACTAAATTAGTATGGTTCAAATTCTTCCCTGTAGGGGGAGAGCGCCTAAATCTCTGTAAGAGAAACATGGGCTTACAAGATACAATGATGCGCAACATGTGCCGGGATATGTTGCGCGTCATGTGTCTGGAACTTGTCAGAATGGAAACGAGCCTTACCAGTGGCCTGTGGTGGTTAACAGCAATTACCCCAGCTGTATGACGATAATGTACTCGTATCTTTATTATTGTTATTGAATCTCCAAATATTTGAAGCCCTATTTCGCCACAAAGGCATGTTAGGGTTGTAGCTTACTATAACAATATTAATAAATATGAAAATCAAATAAAACTGTAAGTTTTATTTTTATTTAATTAATAGATATGGATTTTCATCAAGTAAACACCAACTCAATTGATTATATAACAACATTATACATACATTGTAAAACAGAAATATTATCTTATGGTTTTGAATGACTCTTATGAATTACATAAATCGTCTCTAAGTGTCTTAGAGAAATACTACATATTGTTATGAATGTGTGTTATGAATTTCATAAAATGTTTATAATCACATTGGTTCTTAAAAATCACTTCACACATTGAGGCAGAAGCCTCATCATCGTTTAAAAGTAAGATTAACTCGCATCTTATGGTTTATAACAACTTATTTTCCAAATTGTTCAGTTTATAAAGAGTATGATCATGGGGTTTCGAGAAGCCTATCATAATAGTAGAGTATATAAAAATAATATTTTACAATTCATGCTCATGTATGCACAATTCAATAATACATGCAGTGATACTGACTTAAAATAGGTCTGTAGTGTATATTAAACAATCACTCAATTCCATTTTTAGTAATTTGACAAATCACGTTTATCAGTAACATTAACTCAAATTCGTGAAAGCAAATTAATACCGCATTTGAAAAAAATTCAGTGCCGATATTAAATTTTTTCAACTGTTTTTTTTTTTTTTCAAATGCCCCAGGTTTGTCTTTTCGACATTCCTGGTTTCTCTCCTGTAAGGCGGGGTTACGTTGCCCCGATGATATGATGGGTGATGATCATGATAATGGTGCGCCAGGAGAGTCCCTAATCCTAAGCTTAATCTAAGATGAATATGAATGATGATGATTGCGATGGTCATATGATTTCGGGGACCGTTTGGGCCTTAAAGTTTTCCTGGCATTTGTCTTACAGGTGAGGAAAAACCCCGATAAAAACCTCATCTAGAAAAACTGTCCCGACCGGGGATCGAACCCGGGCCCGCTGCGTGACAAGGCAGCACGCTACCTCGAGACCACAGCGGTGGACATTATTTCAACTATTGATTTCCACAAATAATAATATACACGTCCGCAAGTATTCCAATTGTTGAGTTATTCAATTAGATGATATAAATGAAGCTTCTTAAATTAATAGGTTACTACAGGTGACAAAGTAATAATAATAATAATAATAATAATAATAATAATAATAATAGCTTTATTTTGCCTGGCAGAGTTAAGGCCTTAAGGCTTTGTCTGCCATTCAACCAGGTTTTAAAAAAATACAAAAAAATAGTCTTACATCTAAATTACAATAACATAAAAATTACATGTATAAACACAATGCAATTAATATTTATAATGTATTTTGATTTACTCTAGATGTAACGAATGTAATGTATAATACGTACAAGATATATAAAAAACGAGAAAAAATATTAATGACGTAATATAAATTTAAATAAATAGAGAAAATTAATTATTAGACAACAAGTAACTGCATAAGCGTGACTTAAAAGTGCCAAGTGTGCGGCAACTCCTGATATCTTAAGGAAGGAAATTCCAGGAGCGGGCAGAGGCTACTGTGAAGGAAAAAGAATAAGAGGAAGTGCTATGAAGAGGGGTTGTTAGTAGACTGTATACCACATAATTTGATTTTATATTGCCTCTCTGTGTTTTGTAAAAATATAACCTGCATACATCAAATATTATGAGCATAAAAATATTAATTCCAAAAATTATATTATTGAGATACTTGTACTTTTCAAATCGTTTCAAATCAACCAATCACATTTCTCGTCTCGCATCAGCAAAGGAATGCTTCATGAACCGATAGATCAAAACTTCATTCAACCTTATGGTTATCAATCAACTTTATTTTTAGCTTTCGAATTGTGACGTCAGGCCCAGCTAGCTGGTATTCAATGACTTCGTTACAAGCTACATCTAGTGCAGCGGTAACCCACTAGTGTGGGTTATCTATGGTTTATCAGCCACGCATCGAAATACGCATGCGTGAATACATCTGTAATTTAGCTGATGTTAGAAGGGGTAATGTGAACACAGGAAGCAGAGTCAAGCCGAATGCGATAGATGACTGTTGGCAACGGCGGGTAATTTGAAAATTTAATGTTCATGCGTAATTGATTTGAATCAAATTTGGTAATCTATTACTTTATTTAATCTAAAATTATGAATATACTAATATGACCCCAGCAGTAGTGGGGTAGCTGGGGTTGAATGCACGCCACTGACTCCTACTATGAAATCAATGTGTTTAAAATTCCATAAAAATGGAAACGATATATTATTGCGTCACATTTTTATTTGTAAATAGTCACTAGAGTCTAGAGGAAAATGGTAACACACACACACACATATATATATATATATATATATATATATATAGATATTATAAATATATTTTTGACATTTGGCAATGAAGGCAAATATGATATGAAAAAAAAATGAATGCTTGAGTCGGGATTCGAACTCGAGTCTCTAAAGTCTGTACCTTTAGCGCTCTAACCAACTGAGCTACTCAAGAATTCCAATACAAGCATACAATTTTTTTTTTCTCTTTAAAAATTTGCTTAACTGTTACGTTAGCCGCGAGATGGCAGTTGGAACAATTTCAGCTACCTCTTGTGTGAATTGAGAATACTACATGTATAAGAAAAAAAAAAATTGTATGCTTGTATTGGAATTCTTGAGTAGCTCAGTTGGTTAGAGCGCTAAAGGTACAGACTTTAGAGACTCGAGTTCGAATCCCGACTCAAGCATTCATTTTTCTTTTCATATCATATATATATATATATATATATATATATATATGGCCTATATATCGGGTATTTTAAAATGTCGTTTAAACGCTTTATTAAGATAGATGAGGTTATGAGGTTATATGCAGTAAAAATCTTGTAGTTTCAATTCGACGGTGTTGCCTATGCGTCATTCTGTAAGTTTCGAGAAAAATATGTAAAGTCTAAGTCAATCTTCACTATTTATTGTAGCGCCAAAGTAACAATATTGGATGTTACAAGTATTTTCCTTGTTTGACAGTTATGCATCAACTATCTAAGAGCGGGAACATTTGGCGGTTAGCTGCATGATGCAAATTTTAGATTAGCATTTATGAAGAATTGGTTTCATAGCCGTTTGTTGCAAAGCAAAGAATATATGATAGGACTGATGGCGTTTACATTTTTCTTTAATAATAAGGCTATATTTAAAGATTTAGCGCTAAAAGTGTGCGTACACTTACTTCATGAGCCAGTGCAACAGATGATATCAAAATCTCAACTTTTTAAAAAATGGCGCTTAGCCAGTAAGGAATATAAGTATCTATTATAGGAAAATAAAACATATCTACAACACATCCTTCCATAAGAGAAGCATATCCCCTATTTTTTTTAAATCATAATTTATTTTAGATATTCCAATATAAGGTATCGGTAGAGGCACTAATAAGAGCGATTTGACTCCTATGTTAATTACGTGGATATAAATTATTTGTTAAGTAACCTTGATAAACAAGTTTCGATACTTTATTCAACATCGTAATTGGATTTTAAAATAAATATTTTGATATAGGCCTAGGCCTAGTTTAAATATTTTATTAAGATAATTATTTGATTACCATACGAGAAATCTCGGGTTAAAATTTTAAGCCATCAAACTATGTGAGTTTTCTCCTGTTTTCCCTCATCGTAAATACAAAATATAGTTTTTGAATTAAATTTTAATACATAGGTATTATTGCCTCACTATGATGGTTGTCCAGCGGCTCGCTTTGTTTCCCCGCAGCTGTTATATACAATTAAATACAAAGATGCCTATTACCGCCACTATATTAATGCCGCATGTTAATCATTGTAAAGCATTGTCGCGGTACCCGCTTTTATATAAACGTACAACCATCATAGTGGGCGATAATACTAAGACACATTACTTTATAGATACCCATTATTAAAAATGTATTGGAAACAATCATTGATTGCAGACGGGAAATGATTTTATATACTTACTCTTTAAAATAAATTAATAAATCTACTTACTCACTGGCACTATCGAACCCGTAGGTTCATGGCCGCGCGGACATAAGCTCTCCATACATCCCTATCCTGAGCTATTTTTTTTCAATCATCCCCTGTATAATCTACTTCCCTCAAATCATGGATAATGTTTTTCTCCCACCTATTTCTTGGTCTACCAACTGGGCCTTTGCTCTCTGGTTTTCCTACAAGAAGTTTACGTGCAACATGTCCTGCCCATCGCAGTCTACGAGACTTAACTGTTCTTATTATATATGGCTTCCTATAAAGACCATGTAGTTCATTGTCATATAGTCTTCTCCATTCACCTATTTGTTCATCTCTCTTTGGTCCAAAAATGTTCCTAAGTACTTTATTCTCAAATACTTGTAATCTCCTTTCCTTCCTTAAAGTAAGAGTCCATGTTTCGCACCCATATAATATAACTGGTAGAATAATAGTTTTATATATTTTCAGTTTCACGTTTTTTGAAAGCAGTTGGGACATCAAGAGTCTCTGCAATGCATAATAGCACGCATTTCCAGAATTGAGCCTATGTTTAATTTCTTTGTGCATCTCATTCCTATTTGTGATTATTGTTCCTAGGTATTTGAATTCAGGATATATTTTATTATTATTATTATTATTATTATTATTACATGATATTATTATCATTATTATTATTATTATTATTATTATTATTATTATTATTATTATTATACAGGGAATGATTGGAAAACATTACTTCAGGATAGGGATGTATGGAGAGCTTATGTCCGCGCGGCTACGAACCTACGGGTTCGATAATGCCAGTGAGATAGTTTGTTTAGTTATTATTATTATTATTATTATTATTATTATTATTATTATTATTATTATTATTCACACGTTGTGTGAACGAAATCAAAGGTTAAAACTCTGAAAAAAAACAGCTGTATGGATAAAAATCAAGTGAAACTAGTTATATTTCGAATTCGAAGTGTTTGTGACCTGTGAATCTTCATTATACCATTTTGATATAACTTGAATTCATATTTCCACATATATAGTCTACATGTAGGCTACTTTACCTAACTCCCTCTCATAAGTGCAAAATTTGGTCTTAAAGGCCTATATGAATATACATCTGCAGATTTCTGTAATTAAACACAGAATTTTTTACTTTTTAAGGTTATTATCTGGCGGTAGAACTATTTCTCAGCGAACTCGAGAGAAATGAAAGGGAACGTCTCATAGATTGGTTTCTCTAAACTACTTTTTCACTTTATTGCGATGCTCGTATGTCACGACTGGAATTTGGGTCATGTGTTTTGTTTCCACAACAATGGCATTCTCATAACAAAGCAAAGTCAAGGCCTGCTTCCTCACTAACATCACAATTAATAATTTAATTAGTGAAAACTAACGATCGAGAAGCGAAACTTAACTTCCAAACAATTACACATTTTCCGAATGATATCAAATTAAATTCACTTTTTTCACACATTTAACATCTCTTGCAATTAATTGCAGAAACAAAGCCTAAACGGTTTTATAATTATAAAATAATAGCATATTACGATGCGAGGTTGGAAAGTGATTTTCATAGAAGCGAGAAAATGTTTAAAAACCGAGCAATAGCGAGGTTCTGTGAAACACTTCACAAACATGCGTTGTATAAATATATATATATTTTTTTGCGCCATGGCGTTTTCAAAATAATAAATAATAGTAAAATAATATATTTGTGTCCCGCGCCGTAGCCGAGCGGTTAAGGTAGGAAGCCTTGGCGCAGAGCTACGGGACTTGCGCTGGTTCGAGTCTCCATGGGGGGAAGAAATTTTCTCATGGTATTTCGGCCAGTATGGGACCGGTGCCCACCCAGCATCGTGAAGCAATTGGGTAGCTACAATAAGTAGCGGCTCCAGGTTGAGGAACCAGCTATAACGGCTGGGGGACTCGACATGCTAACCACATGTCACCCCTACACTGGCTGTTGATCATCTACCTCTGTGATTGACACATGTGGATGTGAAGGGCCAGCAGCCGGCTGGTAAAAGGGCAACCGCTGAAAAGTGGAAAGACCCTCAATCGGATATATTTGTTGGAAATATTTGCGTTCATTATAAAACAACTGACTAACGTTAACAGTATGGGCAATGTTTATTAGTTGAGACTACAGCAGGCCATCACACCAATCAGTCATAAAATGGCGACAAGTACATATTTATTGTTTTATATTGTTTCAAATAAAGTTCAGTTCATTTAAAATGCAGTGATTTGTTTCGTATAATGTATATTAACACTACATTTTGGATATATTTTTGTATATAGGCCTATATTGTACGTAGTATATATAAAGGACAGTGGTTTTACTTCCCGCACGAGGCTTGTAATATTTAATATTACGATATAGTTATTTGGGTTGGCAACCCCGAAATATAGGAAGTTGAACTTTCAATCATGGTCGCCATTGCTGTAAGTACGACAAAACGCACTATCGCGCAAAAAAGAAAATTTACGGTCATCAACTCCAAAAATAAAATCTAATCGCCGCGTGGAATAGTTCTGACGGTTGCGTTTAATACCTGTGTTCGGAAGATCCCAGTTCAGAAACCTCCTACCTAAGATAGATATTTTATAGAGATGTAGAATGTAAGTTTCTTTATTTTCAATATATTGATGAGGAATATAAATTATCTGTTTATTTACATAATATATTAAGTGTATTAGATTTCAAATAAAAAGTGATTTAGCTGGCAAATTAATAATCTATACACCAATTTTTATAACTGAAGATTTTTTTTTCCTGATTTTCCTAACATTCGTCAAGGCAAATGCAGAGTTGTAATTTCATTAACATGACTCATTTTATCATAACTTCTCTCTCTTTTCCTTATAGGTACTTCTAGGTGTCACGCGCCACCCGGGCGTTATAGCGACATGACCTGTCGGGACAGGGATTTTAACTTTGGACCACTTACATACTTTTTTGACCACACAAGGAAATGAAGGGTCTTCCCAAATGAGTAATTGGCTCAATGTTGTGGCCTCCTTAAAGACAACACAACATTAAGACGAAATACACCATTCACACACACACATATATACTAAACGTGGTGAATATAATGATGATTATGATGGCCAGACGGCCAGATGAGATGAAAGTTTTTAGGTGAAATTAAAATTTTAATTTACCTTGCATTATTTGTGATGAGGTAATAAATCTCCTGACATATTTTGTCTTACAGATGAGGAAAACCCCCGAAAAATCCTAGCACCCAAGAAACTTGTACCGATCGGGAATCGAACCCGGGCTCGCTGCGTACGAGGCAGCCACCAAGACAACAGCAGTGAACAACAACTTTCTATTAAAAGTTAAATGTCGATCTGTCTAAAGAGGAGAATTTTCACCGGTTTTGAAATGTATTCGATACAATTTATGTAAGTTAACAAAAACCACATGCATGGTATGTAGACTGCAGTAGGAAGGTTGGAACCCGCAAAGATAGGAAAAGATGGATCATTCAGATGACAGGAGTGATATATATTATCTTGAAAATAAAGACTTTAAAATGACACTGAACCAGATATTTTGTCAGAAAAAATGACAGTGGGTGGACCAAAATAACCCTTAACTGGATGTCACGAGACAAGAGGCGATAAAAAAAAGTCCCCTTATAGCGTGCTATTATGCATTACAGAGACTCTTGACGTCCCAACTCCTTTCAAAAAACGTTTAACTGAAAATATATAAAACTATTATTCTACGAGTTATATTATATGGATGCGAAACATGGACTCTTACTTTAAGGGAGGAAAGGAGATTACGAGAATTTGAGAATAAAGGTCTTAGGAAAATGTTTGGACCAAAGAGAGATGAACAGACAGGTGAATGGAGAGGACTACTTAACAGTGAACTGCATGGTCTTTATAGGAAGCCAGATATAATGAGAACAGTTAAGTATCGTATACTGCGATGGGCAGGACATGTGGCACGAATGGGGAATTAAAAGACGTGCATGGAAGCTTCTTGTAGCAAAACCAGAAGGAAAACGCCCAGTTGGTAGACCAAGAATGAAGTGGAAGAATAACATGCATAACGGCCAACGGCGACTATTTTGAGGGAGGATGTAGTTCTGTTTAAATGTACGGCTAGTTATCGGCATCTTGCGAGACATCCAGATTCTTGTGGGTACCTACTCTCCAGGTGTAAAGTCTCAAAACTTAATGACTGTAGTAGTATAAATAAAACCAAGACATTGATATTTAAATCATTAGTACAAAGTGTTATGTTGTATGGTGCAGAGACCTGGACTTTAGGTAGACAGCAAGCAAAAAAAAAAAAAAAATTGACAACAGATATGTATTTTTGGCGAAGAGCATCAAAAAAGTCAACAAAGGAGAAAATTCGGAACCAGAAAATTAGAGAAATAATGAATGTTAAACAAAATATTATAGAAGTAATCGAAAATTGAAGATTGAAATGGTATGGACATCTGAAGAGGATGGTGGATAATAGAATCCCAAGAATGATGCTGGATTGGAAATGCTGAAGGCAGGAGGAGGGGGAAACCCAGTGGATGGACGAAGTGAGAAAAAACGACCAGCAGAGACTTCAAAGAAGCTGCTGAGGATAGAAATATGTGGCGGAACAAAATACATTTGGATTGAAGGATAAATACTGTAATATAGAGGAAATCCTTAATAAAAAATAATTATAATAGGCCTAATAATAATAATAAATCCCCTTCACTTCACCTTAGTTTAATCTCTCCCTTCTAAGTTATTTTACATGTCTCATGCCACATGGGTCTTACAGGAACATGATCTGTTGGAGAGGATTTTTATCTCTGGATCACATAAACTTCTTTCAACACACAAGGGTATGGAGGTCATCACTGGATGAGTGATTAGCTCAATGCCAGGGCCAGCTCCAAGACAACACGAACATTTAAGACAATACACATATTTCACTCATGTGGGAGCTCACACACATTATAGAAGGAAACTGTGTTCAAGATTTTTAAGCCTTGAAAAAAAATTGTTTCTAATCTGGTTTGAACCGAGGTGCACATAGTGAAATTTACTGATTGCCATAAAAAACTTGTTTAGTTTATCTATGTTTTGCAATAAATTGCATTGCAACGAATTTGTTACTTTCTGTTCTATAACAGTTTGTTATTTGTCCCGGACATCCTGTATATCAACAGCTGTTGTTATCAATGGTAGGAAAAGTAAAACAGCTCATGTATACCCCTTCAATTCGTGTACCTCCAAACTCCAAGCGCGACAGGCCTACTAGCCGGTTGCCGGTCTCACATCCATATGTGTTCATCACAGAAGTAGACATCATCGAGCCGGTGTAAGGGTGACATGTGGTCAGCATGTCGGGTCCCCCAGCCGTTATAGCTGGTCTTCTCAACCTGGAGTCGCTACTTATTGTAGCTACCCAATTGCCTCACGGTGCTGGGTGTGCACCGTCCCATACTGGCCGAAATTCCCTGAGAAAATTTCTTCTCCCATAGGGACTCGAACCAGCGCAAGTTCCGTAGCTCTGTGCCAAGGCATAATGCCTTAACCACTCGGCTACGGCGCAGAACAAATCGTGTACCAGGAGACGAATATTTATATTGTTTGTTTAGACCTCATGCCAAGTATATTTTACACTTTCACTAGTTTTGATTTCTAATAATGATTAATATCAAATTGATGATAGAAATGTAAAGACAATCCAGAATTTCCCTTACCGAGTGAGAAAACCCACAAAAAATCCAGTTAAATTGACCTGATGTTGGTTATAAAATTTTTTAGGAATGGTGATTAGCAAGATCGTAGGTTATCGCATGAAACAGGTTTTGGATTGCAGGAATTTCCATGTTTCAGATTACTTCGATAACTACAGTCACATTATATCTTAAAATTACATCACAGGAGATAAAATCTACGTATCCTGTTGCTACACGATGCATCTATAAATTGCGACAAATACACCATTCAAATATTTCTTAATAGATAAACGAATTCACACACTTTTTAATTATATAAAGTGATATCAAAGTCAGTAATTACATTTGGAAGTATAATTTTAATGTGGAGAATAAAATATGAAAACTGAAGCTGCAGAAGTGAGAGTTCCTGAGACCATTGACTGGATGCATAAGATTGGATAAGATAGAAAATTGGGCGAATAAAAGTAAATTATAATAATTACAACAAGAATTTATCGTCATCTCAGTCAAAAAATTAATTTATTAAGTCGACGTTTCAATCTCCTTAAGTAAGATCATTTTTAAGACATGGTTGTTCAAAATATAGTTACCATAACCAATATTTTTTACAAATTTCTCCTTCTTCTTCCTTTCATGTGATAGGTCTAGTGGTCTGTTACGGTCTCAATCCAACGTTTGAAGGGTCTGCCCAAAGATCTCTTGCCTGGTGGCTAGTAATTTAAGATCTGACGTGGTATTCTTGTTCTGCTCATTCTTCGTACGTGAGATTTCCAGTTGTTTCTGTATTTTTGTACATATTCCATGACTGATTCTGTGTGTAATTCTTTGAGAATCTCGGAATTCCTTTTATGGTCTGTTCTTGAGTAGCCTGCAGTACATCTCATAAATTTCATTTCTGCCGCAAATTTAAATGAACAAATATAAAATCCCAATTTATGATTAAAAATATTTTAACAAGGAATCATATGTTTCACACCATTCATTTAAATATTTTTGTTTATTTAATGCTTTATTCTGTTCTTTTTTAAAATAGGCCATTTCTGTTAATAATCTTTTTTGGTAATTATTTTCTTTGTGTAAAATGTTTATGTCATCTCATTTCATTTTATGATTTTGATTAATTCTATGTTCACTGATTACTGAAAAAAAAAGAAGTAAATTATATTTTTGTCCTCAGTGATGGTATTAATTGTTGATGTATCTGAAATACAGTATGCAGTTTATTACTTACAACAATGCACTCTATTCATTTTTAAACTGATTTGTAACACTATGCCATATACCCCTGCATATAGGCACAAATGTACGAGTAAATAGCTTATTACTTAAACATTCGTTTTGTATGTTTATTAAAATATTAAATTAAATTAAAGTATCTTAAGGGTTAACAGGATGTTTAAAAACATAATCATCATCCAAGACAAATAGTGGCCATTGTGACCTGTCTCCTTCCATCTCTTCAGTTTTATCATCATCATCATCATCCGGTATCATGGCCGTCTTCCATCTCTTCAGTTTTATCATCATCATCATCATCCGGTATCATGGCCGTCTTCCGGAAATCAAACGCCATTCCTCTGTCCCTTCAGTTTTATATAAGGATTAATAAATTATTATCATACGTAATTATAATTAATAAGAAAAGTAGTAAAGCCCATAAAGTACCGTCAAGGCCGCCTCACTCGAGATTTCTATGTAAATTGTTATGACGTCACGCCTCATGAGAATGAAGACAGTTGAGCCGCGACCTAATTGCAACCGGAAAACATTTTCACTAGCATTGTTGTATAAAAATGACTTTTCTCGCGTGCCTAAATAATCTGCTAAATTCCTGTAATACTTTCCTGCCGGCAATATAAACACTCAGTTGCAAGCTTTTGCCATTTACCAAGCTGCAAAATAAACCAACTGAAGTGATAGACCCTTATGAGTATATGTGTGTGTGTGCCTAGAGATTGAGAGAGAGAGAGAGAGAGAGAGAGAGAGATTCAAAAGGTTATACTCATTAATTGTTTTTTATTCAATGCCACCACGTTATCATTTGACATTCTGGTATTTTCTCCTTGCATGGCGTTATTATAACCCACTTCTGAGGTTGGGGCGTCTGAAAGGCGGAGTTACGCTGCCCCGATGTTATATGATAGGTGATGATTGTGGTAATGATACGCCAGGAGAGGCCTTAATCCTAAATTTAATGAATATGTTAATTATGAGAATGATGGCCAGGTAAAGTTTCCTGACATTTGTCTTAAAAGTGAGGAAAAACCCCGAAAAAACCATCACCAAGGAAACTTGTCCCGACCAGGGATCGAACCCGGGCCCGCTGCGTGACAGGGCAGCACGCTACCTCGAGACCACAGCGGTGGCCAGACTCATTAATATAAAATTATATAAACACACTTATTAGGTAATGATACAATAAATCCATGACACGACAGTTCTGAATAATCAATGCCGATTGAAGAATTTGCTATCACTATTTAACGTTACGGAAAGTCAATTGGAAAGTGACATAATCTCGCAAACATAATTCAAGTTTTATTAACTTCATTTCACAAATTTTCATATCAAGTGTCGGCAGTCAAGAAGAAAAAGGAATTTGAGCTCTTTTTGTTATAGCAGCCGAAACAACCAATAAACTAATTAATTCTATTTCAAATCTACTTTTTATTCGAAATACTTTACAACATGTGACGAGAATTTTTTTTTTCTAAGTTTCAATCATACACCATGCGCATGCACCAACAAACGCGAAGCGATTTACACTATGGAATCACGGGATGCAGCCAACATATACACGATATTTAACGAACTTAAAAACTAACCTAACGCAATTTAAACATTCTAACCTGTGAAAGAAAGCAACGCCCAAAAAAAATAGCAAGTTCTGAAATTCTGAAGTGTATGCCATTGTTAGCAAGAAATTATCAAGCAAGAGGAAGGCGTGATGTTGGAAGACCTAGAAGACGTTGGGCTGATGCATTATGAAGTCGGAACGGGCAATTGCCTAATCCCTGGAGTGATGATGATGATGTATGCTATGATTGCAGCGAAAGACCTGTCCTCGGGCTGAACACTATAGATAGATGTATACAGTTAATAAGCACATACTCTATGTTGGCTGCACTGGAACATGTCTTTGTTGTTGCATAAAATATTAGTCAAAATAAATATGGCTGCCACGTCTTCATGCTACGTATGTGATTAAATATCATAGAAAAAATATTGAAATAATCGTTAGAAAAATGTAAAAATCATTGTAAATGGTGGGAAATAATTTGAAAAATAAAACCCAAAAAATAAAATTTAACAGAAGTTTATGAAGGGATTAAAAAAGTCGCGTCACAGGTTGTAAAGTTTAGTCCAAATAGTTACTCAGAGGTCCTAATGAGACTGAATAGATTTCATACAAATCAGGGATTTGTTATTTGATATTATAGAAAGGGATTTTTATTGTTGCACCACAGAAGCAATCATATTTACTATGTGCATAATATTGATATGAAATCTTGTTTATGTAAGATTTTTCGGCTCTGCTGGACAAGAGGCTACCATAAATTCTACATTTGCCTTAGGAAATTGAGCT
>JASPKZ010005518.1:0-27431 GCA_030220185.1 Diploptera punctata
TTAAACAATTCAAAAAATGTCAACCCACCGCGGGTATTGATCCCCGGGTCTGCTAGTCAGGAAAGCAAGCATGATACCACCTGAGCCAGCATGTTCTAAGGTAAGATTTATATGTAATTAAGTGTTATACAGTTAACGGCAGCGGACCAGAGTATGCGTCGAAAGCGGTCCGAACGCGGTTAATGCGGGCTTCGTAGCGGTTGAGTGGAAAACAACTGCTCGCACGGTTGCAACGTTTTATAATGTATACCCTGTATAACCCGTATAGGTAGATTTAATGATATTTGTGATAATTGTGTGAACTGCAATTCGTTGCACAGGCAGGGTAGTTATGCCAAAGTGAAAAAGCTAGCAAATGAAGGGTTGGTAAGTGGAAAAATGAACGCTTATCACTCAGCTGCAATGCTCTACCTATGTAGATTCACAGCAGTGGTTAATTATCGAACGGCCATATCGATACGTTATATTAAATTTGAGTACAATTCATTCGTTTTGCTACAAACAAGATCCATTAGTGTGTCGTTTTGGCGTTCCACATGTCCATGCAAAAGTGTAATAGCAAAGTGGAATATGTACACATTTCATCTCATTTCAATAATCAATCTAGTAGTGTCAGAAATTAAATTAATAACTTTTAGTTTATTCGGCCGCTGTGGACCAGTGGTTATGCTCCTTGCCTCTGGTTCCGATTGGATCTTAGATTCAAAACCCGGCCGGGGGTTGATGGATTTTTTTTAGGACGGAAAACATCCAAGAAGCAAGTCCTCGGGAGAGGGGACTTTTAAGGGTGGGTCCCGAAGCTCTAAAAGATTTTTCAGGCTCGCAAAAGATCCATACGTTCTGAATGAAATGAGAGGCCTCTAAGGCAAAGTTACCCGGACCCCGCAAAGTCCTAGGCGCAATTACTTAGATGCCTGCTAAGCCATCTAAATTGGCAAAATTACAAATTTCTTCTGTGAGTTATTTGAATGTGGCGGACCGCAGTGAAAAACGAAGCTTGGGAACTGTAGTATTAGAGATAATTGTTATAATTAAAGACACACATTGATGTGGTTTCCGTTTTGTTCGTTTTATTCTGATTAATTTTATAATAGCAAATTAGAAGAATATATGAATTAAATGGAATAAGTTAATGTAGGGGAAATGGGAATCAAGATTAATGGCCATTTTTACTGCACACTTTATTATCGTGATGACCAGATTATAATAGGACCAAGATAGGAAGTATAGAATATAGGATGAAAGTGGTAGATGCTTTGAGGTAGGTGGGACTGAAGATAAATTATATTAAAACAGAATATATGGTATACGGAGCAAATCAGAAGACCTACAAATAATTGATAATTAAACGTGTTGGAAGAATTTAAATATCTCGGATCTATAATAGATTAAAGTTGTACTTGTGAAAAATATATTATTAAAGAGTAAGTTGTGCAAGGAAGGCGATTAATCCCTGAATGGTTTTTTTATGGAATAGAAATTTTACCAGAGAAACCAGAAAAAGAGTTATACAGACAATAATAGAAAGTATACTTACATATGGATCAGAAAGCTGGACAATAAATGAAAGGATGCAGAAAAGAATCTTGGCGACAGAAATGGATGGATTACGGAGCGATGAGAATATCCAGGCTCGCTACAACATATTCGAATACATATATCAGACAAGAAATGGATGCACATGAAACTGTTATCGATAGAATAACAAAAGAGAGCTCTACAGTGGTATGGACATGTACAACGGATATCGGAAGGGACCAATGGCCTTAACAGGTTGTTGGATGGATGGTACCTGGAAGAAGGAGGAGGGGAGAAGTAGAAGTATGAGGGAATATACGATGCTATGATGAAGAGAGGTATGGAAGATGGACAATGGGAAGATAGGAATCTCTGCAAAGCAGGAATCAAAAGCAAACTGCTGTAAAGTGGAAAGCTAGTATTAAGTAAGTAAATTAACTAAACCAACCGATGTATCTAAAAGGATACATTATGCATTTCAGGGTTAAATGTCTCATTGGCCGGTGTGTGTTGACCGCATGCCATCCATGGCATCCTGAGCAAACAAGGTAACTAACAATTAACTTGGTCTAGTAATTCTTTACAAAGGAGAGGCTATGGTCAGCATGAGTTACGCCATTATAGATAGAAAATATTTTAAGGGGATTGGCGCTGTAATTAAAGGCGAATAGTACCTCGTCAAAAGGAGTTTCCGGTTATTTTATTTATTCTCCTTTCCGTTAATTTTACTTATGTTTTCTATTTGGAAATTTAACACTCATTGTTATTAATAAGTTAATTAGTTTATCTTTCAATGGGCACAGCTGAAGGGTGGTATTCGTGAAAGACCAACAATATCATGGTACCAATATGTTAAACTAGCTATTTGTTCAATGGGACTCAAGAAGAAGATGGCCTCGATTGATAAGAATGGAGGTTGGGAACTGGAAGTCGTTTTCAGCTGCAAAATCCCAGAATAATAATTTATTTATATACACATTTTCAATATTTACACATATTTCTGTGCTTAAAGTTTTATTTTCCTTCTCTACTAGTCCCTATCCATCCATTCCATGTCATCCAGTCCTCTTGTTCTCATTTAAATTCTTATTTCTTGCATTCATGAGTTTTGAGGCATTTCTTTCTTTCTTTCTTTCTTTCTTTCTTTCTTTCTTTCTTTCTTTCTTTCTTTCTTTCTTTCGTCCAGGTAGACACTATTCCATGTTTTTCTGAGTAAACTGTCTTCTTGGATTCGTCGTACATTCTCGTACCAATTTAGTTGCTTATATCGTATATATTGAACTATTGAATATTTAATACCAATTTTTCTTGTATTACTTTTTTCTTATTTTTTTCAAATTTAACAAATTGCTGCTTCCCTCAAGAAATCAGCTTCCATCGACATAAGTTGATGTTTTAAGTTTTTCTGAATTCCATGCTTCTCTCCATATGTGAGAGTACTTCTCTCATAATAATAATAATAATAATAATAATAATAATAATAATAATAATAATAATAATAATAATAATAATAATAATGTCCACCGCTGTGGTCTCGAGGTATCGTCCTGCCTTGCCACGCTATGGGCCCCGGGTTGTATCCGCGGTCGAAACCGTTTCTTGGTTGAGGTTTTTATCGGGGTTTTTCCTAATCTATAAGACAAATATCAGGAAACGTTAAGCCCCAAACGGTCCACGAACATCATATGGCCATCGCATTCATCATCATTCATATTCATCTTAGAATAAGCTTAGGATTAAGGACTCTCTTGGCGCACCACTATCATCATCATCCATCATATCATCGGGGCAGCATAACCCCGCCTTCCAGGTGTCCCAACCTCAGAAGTGCCAGGAGATAACACCCAGAAGTGTTACAAAAAAGGACAACCTGGAACATTAAAACCTTAATAAATAATAATAATAATAATAATAATAAAATAATAATAATAATAATAATAATAATAATAATAATTCGAAAAAAAAAATTACCATTAACTGGCTGATGAGGTAAAATACTGAGGTTACAGAAACAGAGCCATTAACATGTGAGGGGTATTGGGAAAGAAACACGTAAGTCGTTATTTTTTGTCGAAATAGAGTTTCAGGTGCCATTAAATCCTTAATAAATAGCACTGTCATTTACAAGTGTGAAACATTAAAATATGAAGTATGAAGTTTAATCATGAGTACATTTACTTTCAAAATTTGGCATACAGGTAAGGAAGTATGCATGTTGTACAACTAAATATACGTTTTCTAGATTTAAAGGAAAGAGTGACTTGCCTGCTTTTTCATCTGAACTCTTCATGTCAGAATCGTTCTAAACTTCAATTCTTATATAGATGATGATAAGTTTAATGTTTGAGTTATGGTTTTTACTTTATTGCGTTGTAAAATTTGTAAAGTAACTGTTCCATTATCTAAAAAGTATATAATTTAAAAGCAGTATACATGCTCGAAGATAACCAAGTTTATGGAGAAGAGATCTGTTATCAATTCTCGTCATCTTTCCTGGTAATGAAAATATAAATTTAATGTTTTCTTAAAGAAATGTCGCAGTAAAACGATGTATAATTTAGAACGAATGTTAAAATAACTGTAAAGTAACTAAGTTTTATTTTATTTGAAATTTTGTATTCATTGGAGTTAACAAGAAAATATTAACAATGCATCCCTAACACAACAAATAATTTAAACAGAAAACTCAATCCTCTTGTAATAGGATTGTGAATAATATAATTAGCTGCCATTAATGACATCACCCAAAATTGGAAATGTTAATAAAGGTATATTATTTATTTTATTTATTGAATCTCCAATAATGTGAATCTATTTCACCATCCGGTATGTTAGGGTTTTAGTTACAATGCAATTAATTATTTATATTAAATTAGATTATGCTCAATTTCTAGCGTTATATATTAATAATAATGCAATGTTTTCTTCTTCTTCCTTCCAAGTATTAGGCCAAGGCCTGTTACGATCCTATTGAAAATTTTCCCTCCAGCCTTTCATAGGACGGCCCAGTGATCTTCGTCCTCTTGATACATAATAATGTAATGTAATATGAACAAATAAATAAATTCAAAGCTAACTCAAAGTCTCTTAAAATATGATATGATATTATGATATAATATAGGTATAAGAATGAACCGTTTTAGATTATTGAACGTTTCAATGTATGATGATGTAAATGATTAATTGTATTGTAACTAAATCCCTAGCATATCAGAAGGTGAAGTAGGGTTGACATTATTTGGAGATTCAATAATAACAATCATGTATGCTGATGGTATGGTGATTATTTATGAAAATGATAATAATTTATAGTTCTCTTTGCATCAATTAAAACAATTAGGGCCTATGCCAAAAGAAAAAATAAATATAATGGCTTTTCGGGGAAATGAACACGTAAGATCAAAAATGGTAATAAACAACAAGCCTCTGGAACAAGTAACAAAGTATAATTATTTGGGTTGTAATTTTACTATAAACAAAAAAAAATGAAAGAGACACAAATATGAAACTGTCGCAATTTAAAATTACATGCGGAAATATACGTAAAAATTAAATAATAAAAAAAAAGAGGCGATACTAGATTTTTTTTTTAAGATTTATTTAGCCTGGTGGAGTTAAGGCCATGTGGCCTTCTCTTCCACTCACCAGGACAAACATATATTACATAAGAATATAACAATCTTAATTAACTCTAATATTAAACACTAAGTAAAAATTTGATCAAAAGATAATATCTAATATACATATTACGATCTATAATACAACCAGTTAATATTAGTTAAAATTAAGACTAAAACTAATAATAAAATGTATACAAGCAAGACATATTAAATTGTCCCTGTCTAGTGTATATAAAAAACAGGAAAATAATGAGATATAGAAAACTAATTTTACGATTATACAATATTTAAAACAAAACAAATAAAAATATTTGTTATTCTTAATATTATTTACATAAATAATTAAATATATTAATATTGCTAAAAGAATACTATCAGTGAGGTGTATAAGTTAGTTTGTTATTAAATAATTCTTTAGTTTGTTTTTGAAGGATGTTATAGTTTGACAGTCTCTGACATAGGGTGGAAGGGAATTCCATGTTTTGGTAAGTGACACCGTAAAAGATAATGAATAATATACAGTGTGATGAGGCGGGATATAAAGGACAATGTGCTGATGGGATCGAGTGTCAAGATTATGTGTGTCGGATAGTCTGATGAAGCGGCGTGATAAATAATTAGGCGATGATGTGTGAAGTATTTTATAGAGAAGGGATAGGGAATGGACAGTTCTACGATCTCTTAGACGAAACCACGATAATTGTTCCAGGGACGGTTGTAACATGGTCAAATTTGCGAATACCACAAATAAAACGTGCGCAAGAATTATGAACACGTTGAAGTCTTTGAGTGGAAATAATATTTAAGTCTGTAAAAAGAGTGTCACAATAATCAAAATGGGGCATTGCAAGTGTTTCTACTAACATTTTCCTAAGGGCGAATGGCAAACAATTTCGTACACGATTAATGAATGTATTATTGAGAAGACTGTTTGCATGTATGGTTTATTTGTGTATTCCAATTTAAGTTTTGTCAATAAATACTCCTAGAATTTTTACTGTCTCACTATAAAGGATTTGAACTCCGTTTAGTGACACATGCGAAACTGTGTTTAGGTTAATTGTAGATAATAGTCTCTGATGACCCATAATGATTGATTGTGACTTTTTAGGATTTAATTGCAGTCCATATTTAACTGTCCAAGTCATTAGTGAGTCAAGATCCTCGTTAATTTTGGCAACAGCGTCATTTAGTGAATATTTGTCTGTGTGGATGTAGATTTGCATGTCGTCTGCAAATAAATTATGTTTGCAATGCTTTAGGGAGTTAGATATGTCATTTATGTAGATTGAAAAAAGCAAAGGTCCAAGTACCGAACCCTGTGGAACCCCAGCTTTACGGAAGGACCAAGAAGAACATAATGTATGATTTCCTATAACAGATTGCTGGCGCTCATGAAGGTAGGAATTGAACCATTTCGTGGCACTATCAGAGAGTAAGAGGTTTTAAGTTTATGCAACAATAAGTCCAAGTCTACCGTGTCGAATGCTTTACTAAAGTCCAGTAATGTAAGAATGGTAAGTTTTCGATTATCAGCAGCTTCGCGCATGTCTTCGCAAATATTTAGTAGAGCAGTATTTGTATTGTGTCCTGTCCTGAAGCCTGACTGAAATTGATCTAGAAGGTTGTAATCATTTAGGTATTCAGTCAGTTGTTTATGGACTAATCGTTCCAGAGCTTTTGAAAGAGTAGGTAAAATGCTAATGGGTCGAAAGTCGTTCTGGGTTGAGGGCGTTTTAACTTTAGGCAGTGGACGTACGAGGGCTTGTTTCCACAATGAGGGATATGTAGAAGTTTGTAGTGAGGAGTTAAAAATATGAGTTATAGTAGGTAGTATTTTATTCAGTAAAGTAATATTTATACGGTCAGTTCCTTCTGCTTTGGTTTTTATTCGCATGGCTTTCTTTACGTCGTAGTCTGTAACATATGAGAAGTGGAAATGTTCTCTGTCGGGTTGATTTGTCAGTGATAATTCATTTATTGTTTGTTCTTTATCCTTTGGAGTAGTAGTTATACCTGTGAAGTGATTATTGAGTGTGTCCAGGGAAACAGGTAATTTGTCTACCTGTGTGTCTTTTCTCCCAATTCCCATTCTATTCAAGTTTTTCCAGATTTCTGAAGTATTGGTATTTGTTAGGTTGTATAAATGTCTAAGTTTGGCGTTTCTTATAGCTTGATTTGTCTTGTTACGTAACTGTTTATATTGAGTGAGACTTGTGTCTGTTTTGTTGAGTCTATATTTCTTATGTGCTGCGTCTCTATCAGTCATCAAGTTACGAATTGAAAGAGTCATCCAGGGTGCAGGGCGTCGTTTCACGAGTTTAGTTTTTAGTGGGGCATGTCTGTTGTATAATTGTAGTATAAAGTCATTTAGTGTCTCAACTTTTTCATCTACAGAATGCAGCGTCCATATTGAATGCCACGGCATCTGCATAGCTTCTTCAATTAGGGTTGCATTGTCTATATGTTTTAAGTCTCTATACGTAATAGTCTTTCGAGTCGGTTATATCATGTGCTGATATTCCCGGGGCTGGCAGTTGCCCGTGAGTAAGTACTCTGTCTGGATTATTAGTTGCAATTAAGTCAAGTAACGTCTCAGAGTGATGAGTGTGATGTGTAGGTCGTAGGGGTAGGAGTGTCATATCACAAGCCTGGAACGTAGCCATCAGTTGTTGTGTATGTCTGTTATCAGTGTCTAGTATATTTATATTAAAGTCGCCCATAACGATAACGTGTTCATATTGTATTCGCGCGTTTTTGTAAAGTGGACTCAATTTCAGCGATGGCTTTTATTTTAGGAGGTTGGTATACTACACAGAGAAGACATTTTTTGAAACTGACAAATATTTCTATGAACATAATTTCGGCAGATGGTTCGTTATTAGATAGATACACAATTTTAGGAGTAAGGTCTGTTCTAACGAAGGCTCCAATACCGCCCCCGCGACTGTAAACACGATCGTGTCTAAGAAAAGTATAACCATCCATGTTAATTAAAGAAGAGATAATGGTGGGATTTAGCCACGTTTCAGATATGAGAAGAGCATGAATATTTAAAGAGAAGAAAATTGTTCTGACTTCATCTATATGAGCAGTAATACTTTGAGCATTGAAATGGGCCACCTGCAAGGAAGTAGGGTATGTGGACAAAGCTATTTCTAAAGCATTCCTTGAAGTAGAGGGTCGAGAAGGGGAGTGGGAAAGGTTATTGTCCTGTAGCCTGTCAAAGACTGTCAAAGGAAAATCATCATTTAAACGAAAAATGGTCGTAAAATATTTCAACAAACTTACAAACTAAACTTGGTATCACGTCACTAAGAATATCTTAATTTTATGTATTATTAATAAAATGTTTAAAGTGATAACTGTCGGTTATTCACTGGCCGTGTTTGCACTAATTATATTTCTGAGGCCCGGAGAATGATGCGTTTGTTATCTCCTTCTTTAACATGGATTGCTCCGTCAATTGTCCACACATTTGTTACACCATATTTGGTGATGCATTCTTTTAATAGCTTATACCTCATTTGAGTTAAGTCTTCCCTAATTGTAACACCACTCCCTTTCAGCTGTTTTTTGTTCTGGAAAACCTCTCTCCTTTTCCGATAGCTTACGAATTTGACGATAACCGGCCGTGGCCGGTCCGCCTTTCTCCCCACACGATGACTCCTATCTATATCGCATGTTTCCAATTTAATACCTATTTTAGACGCCACATCGATAGCTATTTTGTCTGTATCCTCAGCGTCCATCTCAGGGATGCCAAAGATACGTAAGCATTGGCGGCGTTGGTACTGTTCAAGGGAATCAGTTTTTTCGCACAACAGTTGTTCTAGTTTCATTATTTTAGTATCCCTTTCCTGTAACGACAGCTCCAACTGTTTAATGACCTCAGTGTTCCGATCTATGGTTGTTTTCAACTCACTCACTATAGCCTCACGCACCGAGTCCTTTAGCAGCTGCAAACATGGCAGGGTCCCTCAAACATTCCTGCATCACACGCTTTGTCATTTCTTCTTTATTCTCGTCGGAATTCTTTGTTTTGCGTGGCGCCATTATTACAGAATAAATGTACACACAAATAATTTCAAAATATCCTATACTACCTGTAAAACACAAACAATCACCTGCTGAAAACTGTGCAAAAACACGAGCGACCAGTATATTCACTACTCACTGTCCGCCATGACACTTCAGTTGTACAAAACTTTGGCAGTTACTGCATTACTTTATGGGAGAGAAACTTGGATAATGACCAAAAAATTACAAAGTAGAATACAAAGCGTAGACATTAACTTCCTTAGAAGAACAAAAGGCTGCACAAGATTGGATCGGATAAATAATGAAGATATAGGAACATAGTTAAATATATATCCACTGAATAAAAAAATCAAAGAATATAGAGATAATTATTTGGACATGTAGAAAGAATGAATGTAACAAGATTATCAAAAAAAAACATTTAACTACAGGCCGGGAGGGCCAAGGAAGGTCTGTGAAATGATGAACGGAACAGCTGTGAGGCGGAACTGGCAGTTTTGCCTAGCCCGTGTAGTGAAGAAGAAGAAGAAGATAATTAGCTGACGTCACCTTTGGAGTTTAGAACATCTATCAAATTTTTATAATGCCACGTTTTGATTAATATTGATATATAATGTTAAATGTATGTGGTTACACGTATTAATACTTCAAATTAGGAAAAGTTTGAGTAAGTGCCAGCATTCTAATAATAATTACGAATAAGAATAAGCTGAAGAAAGTGAATTAATTTATTATATGTTAACATTTTGATATTAGCAATTTTATTTATTTATTTATTTTTGTATCTTTTGTCGTTCTTCAAACTTCAAAGGGCTCAAATCAATAAAATAAGATAATAATCGATGTTGCTGTACTTGTGTTTATCATACTCGTATCTCGTTTTGTAGATCGAGGTTTCGAATAGGGCCGGGATAGACGGATTTTAGAGTGAAAAAAAAAACATTGTATGATAGAGTAAGGATAAAATAATTCAACTAGGGGCCTGCAGGCCTTAGGAGGTCTTTCGGGAAGTAGAAGGTAAAGGCTCACACCTTTCTATATATCGGCCCGAGATCTCAGCCGGGTTTTCAGCCCTGCATGACGGCGCGTGTACCCATGAACAAACAGCTGGTAGCCATTCCAGCTAGATATAGAGTACATTAATAGCGTAGCCCATTGTTGAGCTACAGCCTCTTCTTTGTCAGGAGTTAATAGACCAAGTTAATTTTAGTTACCTTACTTGAGCAACGGTGTTATGACTGGCATGCGGTCAACACACTGACTCAATGAGACATCTAGCAGGCAACTAAGGAATTACTAGGATTTTTGAGATCGGCAAATTTTGCTTAGAGGCCCTTTGTTCAGGCTTAAGAAACTTTTACGAGCCTGAAAATCTTCAGACTCGGGACCCACGGCTTAAAATCCCTCCCGGAGGACTTGTTCCTTGGATTTTTGAATCCTTAAAAAATCCATCGACCGCGGCCGGGTTTGAACACGCTACCCTCGGGACCAGAAGCAAGTAGCATAACCACTAGTCCACAGTGGCCGACTCCAGAATATTTAGATTAGTTTAAAAATCTTATCCACTCCGGGAATATATAGAATAGCCGATAAAATAGATTAGTAATTACTGTAGCCCCCCAGAATTATATTTGTCCTCATGATACGTTACTGCGTGCACTCTCTGAGCATACATTCATTCGGAAAAAATAAATCCTTGCCCCTGTGTCGTTTGTTTTGCAACCACACAAATGAAATTATAGCCTGAAATAAGAGTCCTCAAAGCAATATTTCAAGCTTTGCAGGTTAATATTTGGATTACGACATTAATGATCTGGATACCTGCAGGAAGAAGAAGATCAGGACGTCCACTCAAAAGACTTCTGGATGGTGTTTCTCTTGAGGCCGAAACAGGTCAACAAATGACCTAATTTCATGAATTCACTATGATGATGATTATGATATTTTAAGAGCGCCGTTAAATAATAATAATAATAATAATAATTTTTGTAAGCCCATGTTTTCCCTTTACAGAGATTTAGGCGCTCTCCCCCTACAGGGAAGTATATGAACCATACTAATTTAGTTACACTTGTTTTCGTATAGATGTCATTTTGAGTGGTCCGTGGTCAGCGTTCATACTGTCATCTAGGAAACCAAGGTAGTACTAGAACGGGAAAATTCGGTAAATTTTGCTTAGAGGCCTTTCCATTCAGGCTTAAGGATTTTTTACGAGCCTGAAAATCTTCAGACTCGGGACCCACGGCTTAAAGTCCCTCCCGGAGGACTTGCTCCTTGGATTTTTCCGTCCTTAAAAAATCCATTGACCCCGGCCGGGTTTGAACCCGCGACCCTCGAGACCAGAGGCAAGGAGCATAACCACTAGTCCACCGCTGCCGATAATAATTATGTACTAACAATAATTTATTATATTCATAGTAGAAACTAGAGGGTGATTGGCCGGGATTCTGTTACTGAGTCCATTATTTGTACATCCAGTAAAATATTTACGGTTACTTTTATGCTCACTTTACTGGCAGTTAAATTCTACAATATCCGGTTAAAGATATAACTTTGCAGTAAATTATTCCTTAACTGGAAGTTAAATTTACCGAGGCTTATTACCCAGTGAAGTCACTGGCTGATTCACGTTTTGAGGTTAGGTTCGCGCATGAGTTAAATAAATGGCGGAAAGCAGTCATGTTTAGGTCTATTTCCATGAAATTTGATGATGCTAAAAATTTGGAGATAGGCCTATAAGTCAACATTGATCGTACATTTAAACATTTTTACCAAAAGTAAATAAATAAATATATATTCCCAATCGATTAACATAAGTAACTCACTAGCACCATTGAAACTGTAGATTCGTAACCGCGTAAAAATAAGCTCTCCAAACGTCATTATTCTCAGTTAATGTTTTCCATTCATCCCTATATAATCGACTTTCCTCAAATCATGGTTAATGCTATTCACTCATCTCATTTTCTGCCTGTATAGGCCTACTGGGCGCTTTCCTTCTGGTTTTCTTAGGAGGATTTTTCATGTCTCTCTTACATTCACCATTCGTTCCATATGTAATAGGCCTACCTCTCGCAGTTTAAGAGACTTAATTGTTCTTATTATTTTTTGGTTTCCTATAACGATGATGTAACTCACTTGTGAAGTCTTCTCCATTCGCCTGTGCGATCATCTCTCTTTGGTCCATAAATTTACTTCTCAAGTACTCGTAATGTAGTATCCTTCCATAAAGTAGGATTCCATGTTTCGCATCCATGTAATATAACTGCAAGAATAACAGTTTTTAATACATTTCCTGTTTAACGTTTTTTGAGGAGAAGTCTGGACGACAAATCTTTCTGTAATTGCATGATTGCATGCATTTCCATGAACTGAGCCTATGTTTAATTCCTTTATGCAATCATCAATTTCGTTTTGTGTAATTATTGTCCGAAGGTATTTGAAAATTTTGTTGCAGTCACTTTAAAAAATTTCCCTCGTGGTATCAAAAACTGTCGATTTTCATTGTATAATGTATAGGCCATATTTATACAAATCTCTGAAGGATGAAGAAGACCTACAACTCAATGGTATTAAATAAGGCTATTAGTTTATGCTGATGATTGTACTTGTAAAGTACAATTGCCGATAAGCGAGGAAAAACTAAAGGACAACACCGCCACCACCAACTCTTATTTAGTAACACTAAGAAATTAGGACTGGAAGTAAATATCAATAAAACTAAATATATGGTCACACGTAGAAGTACATTATATAATGGAAATGGACAGCTAATGACAAATGAGGGAAATTTTGAGGAAGTGGCTGAATTCAAATACCTAGGAACAATAATCACAAATAGGAATGAGATGCACAAAGATATTAAACATAGGGTCAATTCTGGAAATGCGTGCTATTATGCATTGCAGAGACTCTTGACGTCCCAACTCCTTTCAAAAAACGTTAAACTGAAAATATATACAACTATTATTCTACCAGTTATATTATATGGGTGCGAAACATGGACTCTTACTTTCAAGGGGGAAAGGAGATTACAAGTATTTGAGAATAAAGTTCTTAGGAAAATTTTTGGACAAAAGAGAGATGAACGGACAGGTGAATGGAGAAGACTACATAACAGTGAACTACGTGGTCTTTATAGGAAGCCAGATAATAGGAATAGTTAAGTCTCGTAGACTGCTGATGGGCAAGACATGTGGCACGTATAGGGAATGGAAGACATGCATGGAAGCTTGAAGGAAAACCAGAGGGAAAGCGCCCAGTTGGTAGACCAAGAATGAGGAGGGAGAATAACATTAACTACGATTTAAGGGAAGTAGATTATACAGGGAATGATTGAAAAACATGAGCTGATAGGGATGTATAGAGAGCTTATATCCGCGCGGCCATGAACCTAGGGTTCGTTAGTGCCATGAGTAAGTAAGTAAATGTATTTCTATATGTGACTATATAATTATTAAGTTTTAATCATTGCCTAAATAGGATAATTAATTAATGTGCCGCGATTAAATCTGAAGACCTTAATTCAAATCCCGGTTTAAGCAGTAATGTTTCTCTTTAGTTGTATTAACCATTGCATGCGAACAACATGCCTGTGTGCAATAATTTCTACGTATAAGCATATTATATTTGTAATTAGGTTGCATGGCACTGAATACGTTGCATCATAATGCACTCACAGTAAAAGCGACCCTCTTCTAATGTGAACAGAAGTTCACTAACCAGGGGTAATCGGTGATTTTAAAAGGGCACATTTCGTTAGTGGTGAGCACGTAAACCTGGAGGTCTTGGATCAAATCTTAGTTCAGGAAGACATTTTCCTCTTTAATTATTTTAACTGCTGCAAGCGAACGGTATAATATTCAATTTTTCGTTTGGAGTAATTCATTGTGGATTTTAATTCAACCTTTTCATGAATTACATGCTTTAGACCTTGATTTACAAGATTTATTTATTTATTTATTTATCAGGTTTCACAATGTTTCACATCATCTTCCTCCGCCCGATTAATGTACTGTCATTCTCTTCCACATCTATCTTTCATTCCAGTCTCCATCATCCATTCCTTTTACCCTCATGCTGTTCAAGACACCATCAATCCACGTTTGTTTTTCCTCTTCTACCAAGTGGCACCCATTCTAGTATTCTTGTTGGGAATCTGTCTTCTGTCATTCTTTTTACATGACCATACAACTTTAATTGTTTGTTTTTTATTATATCCACAATTGAAGGTCGAACATCCAACTTTTGTTTAATAACAGTGTTTCTTATTTTATCTCTTCTAGGAATTCCAGCTGTCCGCATCAAAAAATCCATTTCTGCACAATTTAATTAACCTGCTGTTCTAGATTTTAATTCCCATGTTTCGGCGCTGTATATAATTTCACTCATTATTGTATTACGTTTGTTTTTTGTTTAAAACTTATATTCGTATTCCATAATACACTATTTAATTTTCATATTGCTGATTTGCCCTTATTTATCTTCTCATTAATTTCAGCATCATGACATCCATCCGCACAAATTTTTTGTCCACAAATATACATATTCGTCACACGCTTTTATTTTTCCATGCCCGTCTTCTAAAATTAGATATTTTACTTTATCATCTACAATTTTAAAATCAAAAATATTTAAATTGTAGATATCTAAAATATGTATGAGGTTAATTAAGGGAAATTTGGGTACAATTACCTTAAAATAAATTGAAAACACGCCAGATGTATGCAGTAAGTTTCCGTTACCCAAAACCGGGGTTTTGTTATGACAGTAAGACACTGTATTAGATTTGATAATAACCTATGGGCTTGGGGCTTCAATGCCCGTTACATGGCAATATTGTGTATGTTCATTGTATTATAGTATCCATCGCTGTTCGTTATGAATGAACGGAAATGTAGTCTATTCTACCGTGTTATGTAGTCTGTTATGGTGTTCCTGGTTTCGACACATCAAACATTCGCACATAACTCATATCACCATTTTCTTGGCTGGGCTTCGAAGAGGGGCTACAATCTTTCCTTTGGCTCAATTCTTCCTTAAGTTCTTATATTGCTCAGGGCCGTGAGGAAGTAGACGAATGTGCCGCTCCCCACCCTGGATCACCACAACCACATGTTTCAAAAACCTATGATTTGCAGACCACAATATATTTTTTTAAATTGAGATGAAGTGAAGGATGATATGAAATGAATGAGTGAATTAATTAAGATGAAGTAACATTAAGAGAAGAGAAGAAGAATGGAGAGTGTTGGTGATATGAAATTCGGTAAATGGGAGAACTCCGAGAAAATCCCGAAAAATGGTATTGCGCAACAATCAGTTGATATAACGCTTCAAAATTGGAAGGACACGGAAGTTGCATCATACATGACAAGGAAATTAATTGAGGAATACAAGAAATGGGGATTAAATATAAATATTAAGAAAACCGAATATCTAATGACAGAGCTAGAGAATGAAGAGAAATTACAATGTGAAAATGTGGAAATTAAGAAAGTTGCAACATTCAAATATTTAGGATCAATTTTATAATCAGATGAGAAAAGTTATTATGAAATTGAGATAAGAATTAACGAAGGAATTAAGGTAATTGGAATGTTAAATGCAGTGATATGTAGTAAAAATATTATAAATAAAACCAAGACATTGGTATTTAAATCATTAGTACAAAGTGTTATGTTGTTGTGTGGTACAGAGACCTGGAATTTAAATAGACAGCAAGCAATATATATATATATATATATATATATATATATATATATATATATATATATTGACAAAAGAGATTGATTTTTGGCAAAGGACATCAAGAAAATCAAGAAAAGAGACAATTCGGAATCAGAAAATTGGAGAAAAGAATGATTAATGCTAAACATAATATTATAGAAGAAACAGAAGAACGAAGATAGATGAAATGGTATGGACATCTGAAGAGGATGGAGAATAATAATATCCCAAGAATGATGCCGGATTGGAATACTGAAGGCAGGAGGAGGAGGGAGAAACCCAAGGATCAGTGGATGGATGAAGTGAGAAGAAACATGATCAACACAGACCTCAAAGAGAAGAAGATGCTAAGGATATAAATCTGTGGCGGAGCAAAATACATTTGGATTGAAAGACAACTACTATAATGTAGAGAAAATCCTTATAAAAAGTAGAAGGATGAAAAGGATGTCTCTATCATTTTAATCTTCGACGATGCATCAATGTTCCACAGAAACATGATGTTTAAGTAAATAAACCGGCCGCTATCGTTGCTTACAATCGGTTTATGGGCGCAGTTGGCTTGCAATATTAGAATTTACAGCCACTCCGGAACCACCAGGATTCGAACCTGGTATCCCAGTCCGGACAGCCGCGCGCGCTAACAAAACGCGTCTACCGAGACGAGAAGACACTGTATTGCTGCATATAAAGTTATTGGCCAGGTATCACGACTGCAGCTATAAATACTATTACACAGAACTCGTAGATTCAAAATGCATAGCTGGCAGACAGGTTTTTATAATCTAGCTAAAACCCGGCATGTGCTGCTACGCCTAAATAAATGAAAATTAATGTGCTTTTATGTTTAGTTGAACAAGTAAAAGGAAAAATAATTATAATTTATATTTTTTAGATACCCCGTGCTGATTACCTGGCGTTATCCGGGTATCGACTTATCCCGATTTTCTTGACATAAATGAGCTGAAATACGAAAATGAATGTGTTTTATGTTTAGTTAAATAAATAAATAAATAAATAAATAAATGGAAAAATGTATATCGTAAATATTTTTAGATACCCCATGCTGTTTACCCGGCATTGTCCGGGAATCTACTCATCCCGATCTTGTTGGCATAAATGAGCTGAAAGACAAAAATTAATGTATTGCTTATGATTAGTTGAATTAGTAAAATGAAAAAAATTATAAATGTAGATTTTAATTATTTTAAGAATCCCTATGCTGATTACCCGGTGTTGCCCAGGAATCTACTTATCTCTATCTTCTTAGCATAAATGAGCAAAAAAACCAAATTTGTTATTGTGAGTTATCCGTAAAAGAATACCCGCCACATGCTGCTATGCTTGCACAGGAATCTACATACTAGACTCGATCTTCTTGGCATAAATGAAAGACAAAAATGGTTATTGTGAGTTATTCATAAGAGATAAGCATATGCTCTCGCGGACCTTTTTTGTAGAACGTTTTGAGATATTAAATTCTGTGTATATTAATTTTGTGTATTTGTTATTTGTTATGGTTTAGACAACGTACCATTTGAGCGTCCAAAGAGCTACTTTTTTCACGTTTTCCACTACAAAGACCGATTTTTAAGTGTGTAGGAGTTCAGAATCGCAACTCTCTTATAGCCTGTGTTCATCCCGAAAATCTCTTGAACATTTTGCCAAAAAGCCCCATCACAATCGGATCAACGGTATGGCCCGCGCATGAAGTACGAACAAACAAACATTAATTTTTGTATATTAGGTAATTTCATATGAAACAAAAACCTTTTTTATTTTTTTTATTCTGTCATGTTAAGTTTTATTTCAGGAACAGTTCACAGTTTGCGTCAAACGCGACAATGTGGTCATACTGTCGCCCTTCTCTAATGTCTGTAGATAAATCGATTTGATTCAGAATGTCAAAGTGCCTATCTGATTCTTGTTTCAGATGATCCTGTCCAGATTTTCCGATATTGCTATGTGGATCGCTCAGTTAAGGTAAGAAACATATTTATAATTCATACAAAATGAAAAATTAAATTCGTTCTCGCTGTCAGTTTATTTTCGCACAGTAAACTGAAGTAACTGAACGAAATGTCTTATATATTACTTTTAGAAGATATTTTATATCCCAGACAACATAAAATAAGTGAATATAAAATTAAACAAGCAAATAAAAAAACTGTAACCAGCTCGACAACCCGGGTGTGTCAAGGTTTCCCTCAGAATCCTCCTCCAAACTTCTCCATCTCTGGCAACCAATCAACAGTTCGTAAGTCCCAAGGAAATCACCAGTATATAGTCACGGTAGAACCAATGCATAGTCTACCCCACCAATGCAGCTCACAATAGGTGCACAAATTCTACGCAATGAGACTGCAGTTCAGTATCTCGGACTACATCTCGACCCAAAATTAACTTTCAAACATCACATAAATGATGTTAAACAAAAATCAAATGCCGCTATAGCTATATTATATCCATTCTTCCGGGATGCAACACTCGCTAGACGGATTAAGATTACATTGTATGTAACAGTAATCCGCAGCATGCTCCTGTATGGCTGTGAAGCACTAAGTATTCTTGTCAAAAAACATAAACAGAAAATTAAAATAATTCAGAACAGATGTCTAAAAATTATATTTACGGCACCCATGTATACAAGAGTAACAGAGCTACATGAAGCAGCACAATTGCCCTATCTTGATGCTATTGTGAAAGATCAAGTCACCAAAATGTATAAAAACATTTTGGAACATGATAATCCAATAGTACGCACAATAGGACAACTACCGCAATGGCGTACAGTGCATAAGAACATATTCACTGGATAACAACCTCCATAAGGGTTAATTTCAGTGGCACATGTCGCTACATACCAACATAACGCATGTCAAAACAACTTCGTTTCCATATCCCGTAATAAATTCCTAAAAAAACACCGTTTAGGTAGAGGTTACAATAGGAAAGAAAGCCACTTGGAGTTACCCACTAGTAATTTTGCTGTCGAGGGAGTAAGACCATTCCCGGAATCAGCACACTGGACGGCAAAAACAACTGCCGTCTCAAAACGGACAGACAGACATCGTAGTCATTACCCGTTTAAGGAGTAAGTGCAGTTGTCGACGGAGGGCACTGCAGTCGTGTTTATGCAGGAATAGAACACGTGACACTGGTATCTATGAGTGCAGAGGGGAATGGGACGTGGGGCGCTGACAGTATACACTGCCTTATATGTCGTCATGTGTAGCAATAAACAGAGCTTCGTAATTCTCCCGCCTGCAGAGATATTTTGAATGACTAATACTTATACGGATTTTAAATAAACGACAGTCCATGAGTACATGCTGAGCACCAGAACAGGCAATAGTACACGTAAACATCATTGTATTGGGGTGGGTGATTGAGGCTGGAAGGTGAAATACTTTCAATGACGGGTGTTAAATTAATAAATCTTACGGGATACTTTACCAACTTGAGGTTCAATTGCATGATTTAGTATCAATTACGACAAACTAAACATAGCACTGGCTAGAGTGAATTTTAAATGTCAGGTTTCTGATTTACCGCCATTACTAATTACTAGATTTCACTGATTTTGTTTAATAATACCATTTCTGGTTCATGTTAAGAGCATATACTTAGTCAGTGGTCAATAGTGGTGGTCAGTGGTATGTGTTCGGTTGCATGTTGTCGATTGCAGACCTCTCTCCCAAACACGGTCACACCAAAGTGGAGAAATCCCGAACGCTATAAGGAGTTCCGAACTATTGTAGAATACTTCGATCGAAATGCATGAAAATGCCTGAGGTCGACCATTTTCAACTACCGTATCTCCCATGCCACCATAGCTACCGACATGCAACTACCATAGTACACTATGGGAAACTAGGGGATAATACCACCCACAATATCAGTGGTCTGAGGTCGGAGGTTGTGGCTGAAAGATGAAATATTATGCACAAATTCGTATATATATATTAGCGTGTCCCAAGATATAAAGGAGTTTTTTTCGCAAAATCAAATACGCATACTCTCTATTTTTTATGTTTTACCTTAACAACTCTAATAACAAATATTATTGCGATTGGATCATAACAACCCGTACCGACTTCATGCCAAACTTAAGAGATGAAAATTAGTACTGGGTTAGTATAGAAGGATTCTAGAACTAAACGTTTATTTTGTAAATTAAGCATCAATATGCCCAAAACGTATAACTACTTACTACTTTGCAAGAAAAAAACATCATCCAGGGATTAATCCTCTTGGCTCGTTCCGGTTTCATGAAATCTAGAATTGTTAAAATTGTTCTGACAATCTTCTGTGTGGGCGTCCAACATTTCTCCTTCCGTGCGGTTTATAATTTAGTAATAATTTTGGAAATCTTCCTTCTGGCATTCTATCAATATGTTCTTTCCAGTCGTTCCTGTATTTAATTATTCGGTCTGTAAGTTTGAAAATATTTAGTTCCTTCCTTATATATTCATTTCTTTTCTTATTCAGAAGAGTATATCCTGCAACATTTCTTAAAAATCTCATCTCAGCCTCTTCCAATATTTGTACTTGTCTTTTAGTGATCGTCTAATATTCTGATCCATACATTAATGCAGGAACAGCCATTACTTTATAAAATTTCATTTTTGTTTCTTTTCTTGTGTTTTTAAGTGTTATTTTAATAGTGCCACACATTATATTAAAATTATTGTTCAAATTTTACTTTCAAAATTTGCAAGCACTGACATGTATCGAGGTAGGTCGGCACAGGTCGCCGTGGGCCTAAGCTCACCAAATTGTACTTAACATTATTGTTTTAATATTATACAAAAAAATTAAGAAGGTATGCGTTAAAAATAAAAGACTTCGATTTTTTGAGACACCCTAATAGGCAAAAAAAAAATATATATATATATATATATATATGACATGATAAGAAAAATAAATGCCTGAACGGGATTTGAATCCGGACCTCTGGGTTGGTATCCCAGCGTGCTATCCATTGCACCACCAGGCAAATCCAATTCAAACATTTATCTTTCTTATATATGGGTATATCCATCCATAGTAATTCTGCCCGAAGGTCCTTCACTGCAATTTTCATGCTATGCTTGCAGTTATACTAGGGAATTTTAGGTGTGGTAGCTTCCCGTTGCTTTCCACACCGGTGAAGGATGATGATGATAATGATAAGGATGATGATGATGATGGCCATATGATTTTGGAGACCGTTTGGGCCTTAAAGTTTTCCTGACATTATATATATATATATATATATATATATATATATATATACACACTTTAGGCACAGAAAGGTGTGTAAACATTAAAAAATCTGTATGTATATATATATATATATATATATATAACACTGGGGAACAAAAAAATATTTTTTTCTTGGTGCCTGAAATTTTTCACCTGATTCTGGGTATTTCGGCACTGCTGATTCCAAAAATGTCATCCATTTTGTTGCAGCAGCTCTAGTTTGCAAGATATTGATGATACTGCTCTTATGTACCACCATTGTAAATCGATTGTTTGCATAATACTAATTGATTTAATCCAAGTTATATTCATGTTGTTGTTGCCGTTTGCATATGTAATTTTACTAATTTGACAATTGTTTATCCTTTTTCTAGACTGACATGGCTTCAACACGAAGAAAATGTGTGAATAATCCTGATGTGTTTTGTTTCATCTGTGGGGAGTACACATTCACTCAACAAAGAAAACCTATAACTGACTTTGTAAGAAGAGCTTATTTGGCCTATTTCAAAGTACAACTGGGAGATCAAGATAAGCCTTGGGCACCTCACATTGTATGTAAAACGTGCACAGAGCATCTACGACAATGGACAAATGGGAAACGGAAATGCTTGAAATTTGGGGAACCAATGATCTGGCGAGAACAAATTAACCATAGTGATGACTGCTATTTTTGTTCAGTCAATGTAAAGGGCATCAATAGCAAAAACCGGAATAGATGGGTATATCCCAATCTACGCTCCGTAAGACGCCCTGTTCCACATTCAGAGGAGATACCTGTTCCAATTTTTACCAGTCTTCCAGAGTCACCAGAAGAAGAGGATGATTCAACTGAAAGCTATTCTGAGGGAAATGACAGCGATTTCCCAGGACCTTCATCAGTTTCATCCGGTTTTAGTCAAGCGGAACTGAACGACCTCATAAGGGATCTAAGTCTTCCAAAGAAGTCATCTGAGTTGTTAGCTTCCAGGCTGGCAGAGAAACAATGTCTGTTACCGGGAACAAAGGTCACAGTCTATCGCAAAAGAGAAAACAGACTTCCTGCCATTCTTCACAGTAGAAAATCAATTTGTTTTTTGTATGAATGTTGAAGGACTGTTAATGAAGCTGGGTGTAAGAAAATACACACCAAGTGAATGGCGGTTATTTATAGATAGCTCCAAACGCAGCCTAAAATGTGTTCTTTTGCATAATGGGAACATATACAGGTCAATCCCAATTGGTCACTCAGTTTCTATGCGTGAAAATCAACATACAATAGCTACAGTGCTAGAGAAGATCTCTTACCGTGATCACCAATGGGTAATGTGTGTCGATCTCAAGATGGTGAATTTTCTTCTAGGACAACAAGGTGGGTACACCAAATACCCATGCTTTATATGTTTATGGGACTCTAGAGCCAAAGATCAACATTGGGTGAGAAGGCATTGGCCTCTTAGAGAAAGCATAACCGTTGGAGAAAAAAACATCGTTGCAGAACCTTTGGTTGACAGAAACAACATCATCTTGCCACCACTGCATATTAAACTCGGTTTAATGAAACAGTTCATCAAGGCGTTGAATAGAGATGGAACATGTTTTGGCTACATATGTACAAAATTTCCTGCACTGAGTAAGGAAAAAATAAAAGCAGGTATATTGGATGGACCACAAATCCGCCAACTTATTAATGACCATCAATTTCAAGACTCAATGAATGATACTGAAGCAGCCGCATGGTCTTCGTTCTGTATGGTAGTGAAGAATTTCCTTGGAAACTATAAGTCTCCTAATAGTGATGAACTAGTGGAGAATATGCTCACTGCTTTTTGTGCACTAGGTTGTAACATGAGCATCAAATTACACTACCTACACAGTCATTTGGATCGATTTCCAGACAATCTTGGAGATGTAAGTGAGGAACAGGGTGAGCGTTTTCACCAGGAATTAAGTACAATGGAAGAAAGGTATCGTGGACGGTGGGATATACATATGATGGCGGACTACTGTTGGAGCATCCACCGAGAATGTCCAAGATCATTGCATCGGAGAGGAAATCACAGAAACGGGGATTCTGCGACCTGATGGAGGAAAATTAATGATTCTAACGAGACTAATGTGTAAATAAATTATGGTAGTTATATAGATACAGTTGTTTCATGAAAAAGAAAGTATTTGTTCTTTTGTATTTAATTGTATGCGAGTAATATAGTTGTATATGTGGACCAGTATTTTTGAACTGGTATATAATTTGAATAAACTCTATCTCAAAAACTAGAGCTGATAGGACGAAACTGAAATCATCTTTGGAATCAGTGACCGAAATATACCCATAAATAGGTGAAAACATTAAGGCACCAAAATCACTGTTCCCCAGTGTAATCAAATCTTTGCTGCCAGATTGTTTTACATCCAAACCTGTAACGCAATTAATATTGATTATAAACTTCCTCTCAATATCTAAATTGGAAAATGGAGAATTAAATGACAGAGAAATCTGGAAGTTAATTGCAGTAGATTATTTGGGTCCAGGAAGATATGCAACATTTCGAAATCTAATAAATAAATAATTAATATCCTTTACCTCTAATATCCCAGCAATTTGCAGAGATTCTGATTGCTGAAAATGTTACAATGTGAAATCCGATGGCTTTCATGCAATATTGCCATATTAAGCACAAGAGTTGTAGGGGCGCTAAAATTGAGACAACTGGATAGTGATGATTGAAGAATATGTTTCTCATTTTGTTTTATTGGCATATACAGAGTTTCGTTGTATCAGTAAGTAAATAGCGATCGCTAGAATGATTTTTTTAAATGTCTGCTTTCAGATAAACCCCCGTCTATTGGTTTTATTTCGCCGATTTTTGGAGAATATCATATTTGTTTTTACTGTAATGCACTATACCCAGTTTTGTAATATACAATCATATTGATGCTATTTTCAAATATTTTCTTTACGTTGCCGTTAAGTCATAATAGTCCGATTTTGCTGGTAAGGAATCCGACCTCATTTTTTTAATGCACTGCTATATGCCGAGTTTTATTCCGAAAAAATATGTCACGGGGAATTGCGTTAACTAAGCGTATTCATCAGCAATTCTAATTCATGTTCCTATTTTGCTGGTTTACGGAATGTATATTTTCGTATGGATGGATACGCTCTGAGTCTGCACAGGCTTACAGCCTAACTTGAAGTTGAAGAAGAAGAAGATATTTATTTCGTTGAAATGGATATAATAGATTTCTGATGCCAGCTTATTTAAAAAGGTGGACCGCATTGAAAAAATCATGCATAACAGCAAGTTAAGGAAAAACTGCACTTAAACTAGCGTGAAATATTTTCGAAGACCTATAGAACAACAGTGCGCATATACCAGAGTTTATAGAGCCAGCGATAACCCACACTCGAACCACATATCGATTATAATCCTCGGTTACTATCCGTCGCTATGAAATTTAAATGACCAATATTTGCAATAAATCCCCAAGTCTACGTTAAAATATATCAATAATATTAAAATTACCAAACGTTTATTATAAATGGGTATACACTTACTTTTCACTCCCTAACGCTGATCCAACCAGCGATAACCCAAAACAGCGATAGAAAAATCATAAACTAAGTAATATATTCTGTGGAGAAAATAGCAGTTAGCATCACAATATTGTCTAACAGTGTCATAATATTGTGATTTGCATATTTAAATAAATACTTCAAAATTATCTAATAATGTTATAAACGTTGTTTGAAAAAGTTTAAAATATTAAATAATGTTAGTAAATACAGAAGAAGAGCTATAGTTTACAACAATATAACTGAAAAATCAAGCGCTAGTAGAAGTGCAGTTGAGCCGCAAGTTAATTGCTATTAGCATGACATTGTATTAGTTAACAGCTCTTCAAATATCTACGGATTCATGTTTCCATTATTTATTTAAAATATTAGATCAATTAAACTAATATATCTCATGGAATACATTACCAACTTGATGGTTAATTACATGGTTTAGCGTATATTGCGACGAACAAAACATAGAAGTGGCTAGAGTCAAATTTTAATTTCAGGTTTCCGATTGAGCCACCACATATAATGATTGGATTTCGCTTATTTTTTTAGAATGCCCTTTTCGGTCTTTTTTTAACAGAATGTACTGAGTTTCTTATGAAATACCGAAAATTGTGTCCGCTAGATCGATTTTTAAATTTTCGTTTCAGGTGGATTCGCACACCTAATTGTCCGATATTTCTGGTTAACAAACTCGAGCTTACTGTTTTGTGCGTTTTATATTTTTTTAATTTTTTCCTTAATTCTTTTACATTATTTCCTAATGCCTTTAATTACCTACCTACGTATGTTTTGATATTAATCTATTCTACAATGTTTTTTTTATTTTATTCTCCCTTGTATTACTTTTGTATGTAGTAGAATTTATATTATATCTTGAAACTGGATCCTAAATTTAAATTCATATTTATTTTTGTTTTCCTCTCCCAATAAACGTAAACTATTTAATGTATATATATTCTATATGTATTATTTCTTTAACTGAACGACCACTTTTTCATTCGGGTGTCAATACTCTGTATAAAATGTATTTGTGTATCGGAAAATTGAAGTCAAAATTCGCTCTCTGACGATATGTGTATGACCTAGACAGGGAGACATTGGTGGTAATAGACCTGAGACTACAAATGACTCTGCCATCTACTCCAGCATACGAGGAATGCTACGAGAGCTCCGAATAAAGATTCTAAAGATTAGTGAAAGATTCTACACTACTGAAACCATGGTTAACCCTTAAATTGAAAATGTATTCTGTAAGATACATTGATTTAATTTATTTAATATTGTTTAGAAAAACAATAGAAAAAACAAACGTGTAGAAATTACTTAAATTTGTATCAAATTACTTACTAATGTACAATAATTACAGTTTATATGATTTTGTTTTCATTGCGGTCGGAATCATTTAAATAACTGGCACGAAAAAAAACTTTTTTAATGTCCCAGTTTGTCCTTTTTTTGACATTTCTAGTGTTCTTTCCTGGAATTGACGTACCTGTAACCCACTTCTGAGGTTGGGGCGCCTGGAAGGCGGGGTTACGTTGCCCCGATGATAGTATGGGTGATAAAGATATTGGTGCGCCAGGAGAGCCCTTAATCCTAAGCTTACTCTAAGATGAATATGAATGATGATGATTGCGGGGACCGTTTGGGCCTTAAAGTTTCCTGACATTTGTCTTACAGGTGAGGAAAAAACCCGATAAAAACCTCAGCCAAGAAACTGTCCCGACCGGGGATCGAACTAGGGCCCGCTGCGTGACAAGGCAGCACGCTACCCTGAGACCACAGCGGAACGCACGAGAAAGTATTATTTCGCCAATATAAGGTTTAATAAGGAATGGATGGGGGAAGAAAACGAGATCAGGCAGACAGTGACGCGTTTTGCGATCCATGTATTCCACATCGCATATACACAAGGAAGTATTTCCACCAGGCCTGTCTGAATGTACATGTGCATTGTGTGATAATTACAATACCTTAGATAGCAGCAAAAGATCAATTCTACAAACACTTGGATGTAAAATGACACTAGATTCAGTATGAGTCACTTTTCTTTTACCCATTGGGCGCTTTACATATTATTGTTGAAATTTATTTTTGAATACAATTTATTATTCTATTTTAATTAGCACTTAATATCTAAATCGGACGATGGAGAAACTAGGGCATTCGATATGTAATGGTAACGCTACTATCCTAGTGGTGAATATTGTAATCTTGTGGCATTTTGTTGAGCAATTTTGTTGTATAAATCCTATGGCATTTCAAGGTGCAGATCCTGTCAGAAGTAAAATTGTACTGGACAATAAAATTTTGGAGCAGGTGAATAATTTTACATATCTAGGATGCAATATCTCATATGAAGAAGAAAAGGATGTAAATGCAAAAATATCTAAATTTTTAAGAATTTTAGGGTTAATAAATTCTATCTTCAAGCCACAGTTAGTCCAAAAGCATTCAAGACTGAAAGTGTATAAAACACTGGCTCTTCCAACTCTTTTGTATGGTAGCGAAGTATGGACGTTGAAACAGAAGGATATACAGAGACTTAGATCTGCTGAAATGAGATATCTTCGGAGGACTGCAGGATACACACTACTAGATCACAAAAAAATGAAGACATCTTAGAAGAATTACACATGGAATCTTTAGAAAACAAAATTTCTGATTATAAGTCAAGATGGATGCAACATGTTCATCGAATGGAAGATCACAGAATACCCAAACAA
>JASPKZ010005519.1:0-41123 GCA_030220185.1 Diploptera punctata
TGTGCCTCAGAATAGTTGAGCTGACTCACATGGCATCACCATATGTAAAACTATTTTAAGTTTGATTATAATAGTATATTTCTATGTTTGAATATTATCATTTCATTCACGAAGAATACAAGTACATTCAGATGACATTTTTATTTACTGAAGGAGCTCCTTCTTGCGTACTTTTGCTTCTGATCGTACGTAGTGTGCATAACCAATGTACAGCAGCCATCACGTGGTTTTTTTGATGAGGGTCGCTTTAAGAGTGACAGCCTTTAGAATCCCCCACATATTAAATTTAAATTGTTGAGGTTTAATCTACTTGTGTGTTTCTTGCTGTGCTGGTCGCATACTCTGGTGATCCTTACCGCTATACCAGAGCTGACCAGAGGGGAAGTCCTATACGAAGTACAGTATTAGAATGGTTACTTACAAAACAACAGGCTGCTCTTTTTAAATAAATCCTGATAACTCGCCCCAGTTAAGTCTGCACGGTTCACAGCTCATAGAAAGCGGCACTAGGCTTCTTACCTACATATTCCGTTAGGGATTGTTACTGAACCTTTCAGTCCCTCAGCGGACGTGCTGTTCCCAGGTGTGTACCATCATCAACCCACTCATTTGCGACTGTTCCTTTTTTTGTGGACTTTCTTGATTGGATTTCCCCCGCCCTCGTCCTTGTCCCGCACTCTAATCACTTCATCTGCAGACTGCACTCTAGGAATGGAGAATCCTTTTCCTCAACATGGTGCCAAATTAATATTTAGTCGCGACTGGTGATATGTGGATTATTAAACATAGTGTTTGATAGATTACGTATGTCAAATTATTCTCGCCCGTACCAGTGGTTAAGGCAAAATGCGTTGGTGCAGGCTACAGGCGTTTTGTTGTTCTAGTTCCATGGGGAAGCATTTTCTCATGGATTTCGGCCAGTATTGAACCGTACCATCCCGCATCGTGCGGAATTTGGTGCTCCAATAAGTAGCGATTCCAGGTTGAGAGAAAACCGTTGTGACGGCTTGGGGTAGCCGAATGCTGACCACTGTCCCCCACACTGGCTGATGATAGTTAACACATGTGATGTGGCCCGACCCCTCTAGTAGGCAAATACCTCTAGACTGTTGCGCCGGGAGGTGTTTGGTTGTTAAATTCGCATTTAGTGGACGACTTCTGAGGTGTCGATCATTTAAAATCACATTGTTTCTCATCTCTCTACTACCAGCTTTCACACACAGGGCGCGGGAATCGGCAACCTGTTATGGAAGGTAACATGTTGCTGGATTATTCATTGATCAACGATGAAATTTACCAATGTCAATAATTCAAGCAGAATAAAGTTTTATGAACTCCGGAAAGTCACTTCTATAGGTGACGCATCATTGAAATCACAGTATTTACCAGGTCTCACCTCCCAGTCAAAACACAACACCGGGCATGAAGTGGCACGATATAGGAAGGAAAACAACGTCACCACATTCCTACATATTTTCCACGTGCAGATTTAACTTGGGCTAATACTAATATTTATTGCTACTAAGAACCCCTGTAGGGTAATGTCGCTGCAGTGACGTCACGTGTCGGGTAGCGTGTCACAGAACACTATACTTTTTCAAAACCTAACGACATTAAGAATAACAGCACGACTGGGGTGGCTGCGGTGATAATGTTATGTTCATTGCCTTTGGCGCCAGGGTCGCTGGTTCAAACCCGGCGTGTAGAGTGATCTTTTTGGTGGGAAATACAAGGAGTAAGTCCTCTAGGAGGACTTTAACCCCTCGCAGTTTAAATGCTCAATGTTTATCCCAGACGGATTTAAATTACAGCATTATATTGTCCATTTTAGACTTCAAACACAAATATACGGTACCTGACTCACAATAAGTTGAAGGCAAAACAAATTCCTTGACTATTCATAAATGTTAACAAAAGCTTATCCTGCCAAGGGATGTACAAAAAGAATAGCAGCAGAGTTAAGTGAGTGTACCTCGTCCTCTGAGTTTGAAGGTCATTTAAACTGCCGGCGAGTCGACCTCGTATTTTGAGGCGAATGGGTTAAACCGTGTGTCACCAGCATGAAGATTTTCAGGCTCGTAAATATCCTAAAGCCTGAAAAATAGACCTCTAAGCAAAATGTACCTATCTTCTTTTAATCTAATAATAACATAGTTGCCGCTAGATGTCTCATTGGGTCGTATGTTGATCGCATACCATTCATGACTATTTAGGGGAATAAGAGTAACTAAAACAACTTGTCTAGTAACTCATAACTAGGGCTAGGTTTTTTTGTCACTAAAAGTTAAGATGCAAAATATATAATGGACAGTTAGACTTTTGACTGTCTTTTGTTTTAGTTTCACCACTAACAGTTGAACAGTATAATTAGAAAGTTAAGACTTCTGACTGTCTTTTGTTTTAGTTTCACACACTAACAGTGGGAACAGTATAATGATAAGTTAGACTTTGACTGTCTTTTTTTTAGTTTTCAACACCTAAACAGTTGAACAGTATAATGATAAGTTAGAGATTTTGGCTGTCTTTTGTTTTAGTTTCACATACCAACAGTTGAACAGTATAATGAAAACGTTAGACTTTGACTGTCTTTTGTTTTAGTTTCACACACAAAAAACAGTTGAACAGTATAATGAGAGTTAGACTTCTGACTGTATTTTGTTTTAGTTTCGCACACAAACGTTTGAACAGTATAATGATAAGTTAGACTTTGACTGTCTTTGTTTTTAGTTTCACACACAAACAGTTGAACAGTATAATGATAAGTAGACTTCTGACTGTCTTTTGTTAGTTTCACACATAAACAGTTCAACAGTATATGAGAAGTTAGACTTTCTGACTCTCATTTGTTTTGGTTTTACACACAAATAGTTGAATAATATATACTATGTGCATTACCATCTTATCTTTTATTACATAAATACCCAAGCCCTGTTCATAACAAAGGAGAGCTAAGGTCCAACATTGGGCTGTTACGCCATTGTAGACGTAGATTTCTTCCTGTAGTTGTATTAGCTCCCCCACATGGTTGTTTTAGTTTTATTCTCTCTCCTTATCGAGGTTTTTCAGTTCAGAATGTAACAGTAGTTTAGTCGGGCGGTTCAGTCATTAGTTTACAGGCGCTTTGCTTTGGTCTATTTTACACGCTTAGTATGTGGTAGCATATCAAGCGGCGTGTGTGTCATGTTTTATTCACTATAATAATTTTTTTACGAACTAAAGATACTGCAAAAATACAAAGTTGCAACGCGCTGTTAAGATAATTATATCCACGTGGAAACGTCATTTAAAAATGCGAAGACATTATTGGCAGAGAACTATTTTCAGTTTTTGTGATTGTAGCGGCGCTTAGAAGCTTCTAACAACAACTCCCGGCTCTGCCTGGCCAGGCAGTAACAATGCATTTTTTTAAACCAGATAGAAAACAGTTGCATTTTGATGCCGCCTGTAAACTAAATGGCTGAGTCAACTATACCCGTTGTGTGCCTTCATGACATACCAGAGTTAAAAATATTTTGGCCTTCTCCTCCGAGTAATACGTTAGTTGCCTCTTCGAGGCGATGTGCTGACGCACATGTCATTCCCTGACATCTATAGAGAAATAAGCATAACTATATTAAATTGTTAAAAAAACTCCTGCTAGAGGTCACCCTGGGGGAATTGGGTAGCTTACATAAGTTAGCGGCTACAAGTTTAGCCTTAAATTGGTCAAAGCACTAATTACATGTGCCGGTTAATTAAGTTTGACGGACCGCAATGAAAACACAAATCATGCATAACTATAAGTTATCAGTATTTGTATAGTTCAATACATATTTAGTGACCAGCCTCATGGGCTAGTGGTTAGCGTTACTGACTCCTGTTCATGAGGTCCGGTTTCGATTTCCGGTCAGACCATAGGATTTTTTTTTCTTTCTTCTTCTTTCTCTCTCACGGGCTAGGCAAAAATTGCCTGTTCCGCCTCACAGTTGTTTCTGTCCATGTTTCACTGGCCTTCCTACATTCCTTGTAACCTCTTGGCTTGTAGTTGAATGCTGCTCTTGGTAATCCTTGTTACATTCATTCTTTCCACATGTGTAAACCATTTCTCTCTATATTATCTGATTTTTTATTCAATGGATTTATATTTAACTCTGTTATTATATCTTCATGTTTTATCCGATCCAATCTTGTGCAGGCCCTTTGTTCTTCTGAGGAAGTTCATTCGTGCGCTCTGTATTATCTTTGTAATTTTTTTGGTCATTGCCCAAGTTTGCTCCCATAAAGTAATGCAGGAACGCCACTGTTTACAAAACTTCAATCTAGTATCTCTTCTTTGATTCTTTTCTTGACTGGGAATTATTCCTGTGGTGCCCATGGTGTGGAATTCAGGTTAAGAAACTCTCTGGCGCTTCATTATCATTTACTTACTTACTTACTTACGTACTCACTGGCACTATCGAACCCGATGTGTCATGGCCGCACGGACATAAGCTCTCCATACATCCCTCTCCTGAGCTATATGTTTTCCAATCATTCCCTGTTAATCTACTTCCCTCAATCATAGTTAATGTTGTTTCTCCCACCTCATTTCTTGGTCTACCAACTGGGCGTTTTTCTTCTGGCTTTCCTACAAGAAGTTTCATTATCATTTATCACCCATTATATCATCGGGGTAACCGTAACTCCGCTTCCAGGTGCCCCACCAATTCAGAACTGGGTTACAATCACGCCAATGCCAGGAGAGGGAAAACCAGAAATGTCATAAAAGAGAACCTGTGTGGAATTAGACAAAAAAAAATATTAAGTTATTTTATTTTTACTCATCAGTTTTTTCTTTCTTTGATTAAAAATATGAAGTCAATTTAAACAAAATTGATGCATCCTCATTGCCAATCTAAGGGTTATGAAACAGCTGTAACTGGCGCGAGGATTCGATATGACAGCATGACAAGATCGTGCACGCTCTGAACGGCACCGGTTGGTAGGCCAAGGACTTTCATCGCTGCAGCGTCAAGGAGTTTTACATGGTTTTATATTGTCTTTATAATGTATTTAGAGTGAATGACTGATTTCTAATGTGTTGTATCAAAACCGAGATTTTTACATATTTATTATGTATGTTTAATATGTTTTATGTACAATATGAAAAGGAATTCTAACAGTAAATGATGCAATTTATGTTTGAAATGACATTCTTATTAATATTCTAACTCTCTGGCACTATTAGACAGGAAGTTCATGGCCGCGCGGACAAGAGCTCGCCATTGATCCCTATCCTCAGATGTCTACAATTTATTTATTTATTTACATGTAGTATTGTTGTGGCGAGAGTTGAAGAGATACTAAGGGCCAATACGTACATTCTATTGAGTAATACTAAGAAATTAGCACTGGAGGTGTAAACACCAATAAAACTAAATATATGGTCACACATAGAAATTACATTAAATGGGATAATGGACAGTTAATGACAAATGAGGGAAATGAAGAAGTGGATGAATTAAATGCCTAGGTACAATAATTACAAACAGGAATGAGATGCACAAAGAAAATTTTAACTTTTTTTTAGGAGTTGGGAAGTCACGAGTCCTTGTAATGCGTGCTATTATGTTATTACAGGAACTCTTGACGTTTCCAACTCCTTTCAAAAAACGTTAAACTGAAAAATATATAAAACTATTATTCTACCAGTTATTTATATGGATGCGAAGAACCATGGATTCTTACTTTTAAAGAGGGAAAAAGATTACGAATATTGAGAATAAAGTTCTTAGGAAAATTGTTTGGATCAAGAGAGATGAACAGACAGGTGAATGGAGAGAAACTACATAACAGTGAGCCTACATGGTCTTATAGGAAACCGGATGTAATAAGGAACAGTTAATCAAAAATTTCAAAGTAAGTTTTCCAAGTGCTAGGTTCTTCGGGTTTTCAAAAATAACAAACTTTTCGAAATTTTAAAACGCAAAAATATAATCTAGATGGTGTGTCATGATTCAATGCAAAAAATCGTCTAAATACCCAAAATTTCAAATGAGTATTCTGGTGTTTTCAAAAAAAATCAAAATTTCCGAAATTTCAAAAATTGGAAAAATATAATCTAGAGGGTGTTGTCCAGGATTTCTAATGCAAAAACTCCCGCGGAATCAAAAACTTAAAAGTAGAGGTTTACATACCGTATATCTTGGTTTTTTTCTAAAAATGTCAAATGTAGAAATTTCAGAAACTGCAACAAAAAAACAATCTAGAAGTGTGTCAGATCTCAAATGCAAAAAACCGGTTGGGTCTAAACCAAAATTATAAAATTGTTGTTTTCCAAGCTATATATAGTCTTTGGTGTTTTTCCAAAAAAAATCGAAATTTTAAAATGCTAAAATACAACTCTTGAGGTTGTGTCAGTGATTTCGAATGCAAAACATCCGGTCTAAATACATAACAAATTTTCAAAAATGAGTATTCTTGGTGTTTTCCAAAAAAAAAATCTAATTTCCGAAATTTCCAAAAATTGGAAAAAATATAATCTAGAGGGGTGTCCAGGATTCTAATGCCAAAAATCCAGTCGAAATCAAAAACTTAAAAGTAGCGTTTTACATACCGTATAGTCTTGGTGTTTTTCTAAAAATGTCAAAATGTTCTAAATTTCAGAGAAAACTGCAAAAAATACAATCTAGAGAGTGTGTCCAAGATTCTCAAATGCAAAAAAATTCGGTGTCTAAACCCAAAATTATAAAATTGTGTTTTCCAAGGCTATATATAGTTTTGGTGTTTTCCAAAAAAAAAATTCGAAATTTTCGAAATTTTAAAAACTGCTAAAATACAATCTTGAGGTTTGTGTCAGTGATTTCTAATGCAAAAAAATCGGTTTCTAAATACAAAATTTCAAAATTGAGTATTCTTGGTGTTTTTCCAAAAAAAAAATCAAAATTTCCGAAATTTCAAAAATTGGAAAAATATAATCTAGAGGTTTGTCCAGGATTTCTAATGCAAAAAATCCCATCGAAATCAAAAACTTAAAAGTAGAGTTTTACATACGTATAGTCTTGGTGTTTTCTAAAAATGTCAAAATGTTCGAAATTTCAGAAAACTGCAAAAAATACAATCTAGAGAGTGTGTCCAAGATCTCAAATGCAAAAAATCCGGTCTAAACCCAAAATCATAAAATTGTGTTTTCCAAGGCTATATATAGTCTTGGTTGTTTTTCCAAAAAAAATTCGAAATTTTCGAAATTTTAAAAACTGCTAAAATACAATCTTGAGGTTGTGGTCAGTGATTTCTAATGCAAAAAAATCCGGTTCTAAATCCAAATTTTCAAAATTGAGTTTACAAGGCTATAGTCTTGGTGTTTTTCCAAAAAAATTCAAAATTTTTGAATTTTCAAAAAACTGCAAAAAATGCAATCTAGACGGTGTGTCCGGCATTTCTAATACAAAAAAATTGAGTCTAAATCCAAAATTTCAAAATTGAGTTTTCCAAGATTATAGTCTTACGGAAAGCAACGGGAAGCTACCACACCTACAATTCCCTAGTAAATCTGCAAGGATAGCATGAAAATGCTATGATTGCAGTGAAGGACCTGCTTCAGGCAGAATTTACTATGGATGGATGGTCTTGGTGTTTTTCACTAAATGTCATTAATTTCGAAATTTCAAAAACTGCAGAAATACAATCTAGATGGTATGTCCGGGATTTCAAATGCAAAAAAAAATCCAGTTTAAATTCAAAATTTTAAAATTCAGTGTTTCAAAAAAAATGTCAAAATTTTCGAAGTTTCAAAAAACTGCAAAAAATATAATCTGGAGGGTGTTGTCGGTGATTTCTAATGAAAAAAATCCGGTCTAAATCCAAAATTTCAAAATTGTTGTTTTCTTGCTGTTTAAAAAATCAAAAATTTTCGAAAATTTTAAATACTGCAAAAATACAATCTAGAGGGGTGTTGTGTCCGGGATTTCTAATCAAAAAGTCCGGTCTAAATCCAAAATTTCAAAATTCAGTTTTCCAAGGCTATATAGTCTTGTGTTTTTCAAGAAATGTCAAAATTTTCAAAATTTCAAGAACTGCAACAACGCAATCTAGAGGATGTGTTCGGGATTTCTAATAAAAGAATCGAGGTTTAAATCCCAAAATTTCAAAATAGAGATTTCTATGGATATGGTTTGGTGTTTTTAAAAAAGTCAAAATTTTCGAAATTTCTAAAACTGCAAAATATAATCTAGAGGGGTGTGCCTGGGATTTTCTAATGCAAAAAATCTGATCTGAATCGAAAATTTCAAATTTGAGTTTCCAAGGCTTACTTACTTACTCACTGGCACTATTGAACCCGAAGGTTCATGGCCGCGCGGGACATTAAGCTCTCATACATCCCTATCCTGAAGCCAATGCTTTCCAATCATTCCCTGTATAATCTGCTTCCTCAAATCATAGTTAAGTTGTTCTCCCACCTCATTTTTGGCCTACCAACTGGGCAGTTTTCCCTCGGCTTTCCTACAAGAAGCTTCCATGCAAGTCTTTCATTCCCCATACGCGCAACATGTCCTGCCCATCGCCAGTCTACGAGGACTTAACTGTTCTTATTATATCTGGCTTCCTATAAAGACCATGTAGTTCACTGTTATGTAGTCTTCTCCATTCAACCTGTCTGTTCATCTCTCTTTGGTCAAAAATTTTCCTAAGAACTTAATTCTCAAATACTCGTAATCTCCTTTCCTTTCTCCTTAAAGTAAGAGTCCATGTTCGCACCCATATAATATAACTGGTAGAATAAGTTTTATATATTTTCAGCTTAACGTTTTGTTGAAGGAGTTGGGAGTTGGGGACATCAAAAAGTCTCTGCAATGCATAATAGCATGCATTTCCAGAACTGAGCATATGTTTAATTTCTTTGCGCAATCTCATTCCTATTGGTGATTATTGTTCCTAGGTATTTGAATGTCAGCCAGTTCCTCAAAATTTCCCTCATTTGTCATTAGCTATTTTCCATTATATACTGAATTTCTACGTGTGGCCATATATTTAGTTTACTGATATTTACCTCCAGTCCTAATTTCTTAGTGTTACTCAATAGTGTGTGCGTGTTGGCCTTTAGTATCTCCTCGCTATACGGCCAGTAGTACTACATCATCAGCATAAACTAACAGCTTATTAATACCATTGAGTTGCAAGCCTTCCTCATTCTCTAAAGATTTAATTGCATGCTCTAGTGCAAAATTAAATAGTAGAGGAGATAGTGCATTCTCCTTGCTTCAACCCATTTCTGGATTTTCAAAAGTGTCTGAAAACTGTTTGCCCTACACGCACCCTTACTCTTTGAGCCATTTAGGCAAAATTCGTATAAGTCTAACTAACGTTTTAGGAATTCCGAACTCCAGCAGGATACTATATAACTTCTCGCTCTTAATTGAATCATATGCTTTTTTGAAGTCTACATTAGTTGATGTTTACAGTTACCATTATATTCCCATATCTTTTTCTAAAATCTGTCTTATGCTGAAACTATCTGTCTGTTGTAGACCTGTTTCTTTTCAAATGCACATTGATGATTCCTAGACGTGTCATCATAATATAGGGAGTAAGTCTGCCTACTAATATATTTGTTAGAATTTTGTACGAAGTTTGAAAGTAAGAGATGCCCCTGTAGTTGTTGGCAATCAGTTTATCTCCTTTACCACCTCAACCCTAAAGGCAAAAGAGACCTCGGAAGACCCTTCAACCGATGGAAAGATCAGTTTTTGTAGTCGCAGAACGGGCATCATCACCCAATTACGTGCATTCGGAAGAGAAGAGTTTTATCTCCTTTCTATTAATTGGTATGATAATTGATTCGTACCATTCATCGTGGAAGAGCTTTTTTTCCCAAATCTTACTAAGCAACCAGCGTATCTTGTCCATCAATTTTTCTCCCCTGATTTTATCAGTTCTGCTGGGATCTCATCTGAAACTTGATGCTCTTATACATCTTCAATTTTTCAATCGACATTTTCAACCTCTAATGCACTTGGCTCTGCGGACTAGCATTTCTGCTGTCTGTAAACTTATTCCGTCCTCAATGTCCTGTTCTGTATGTTACATTTAATAGCTGATTATTAAAGTAACCTTTCCATCTATTTAATTACTCTTAGAATCTGCAATTCATAATCCCCTTTTTCATTCCGAATTATGTTTGTTCTAGCAATAGTCTTGTTTTTCCAAAAAAAAAAAATCATTTTGGAATTTCCAAAAACTGCAAAAATACAATCCAGAGGGTGTGTCCGGGATTTCTAATGGATAAAAATCCGGTCTCTAAAATTTTAAAAATTGGAGTTTTTAAAAAAATGTCAAAATTTTCGAAATTGAAAACTACAAAATTCCATCTAGAGCCACGTGTCCCGGATTTTTAATGCAAAAAAATCCAGTTTTTAAATCCAATATTTTAAAATGAGTTTTCACGGTTATAGTCTTGGTTCTGTTTTTCTAAAAAATGTCAAAATTTCGAATTTCAATAACTGCAAAATTATACAATTAAGATGTTTTTGGGTGTGTGCGGGTTTTTAATGCATAAAATCCAGTTTAAGTCTCGTTGATTGAAATGGGCAGTACACGTGGCACGAATTGGGTGATGATAGAGGGGCATGGAAACTCATTGTAGTGAAAACCAGAGGGAAACCCGCCCAGTTGGTAGCACTATGAATGAGGTGGGGAGAATAACATTAACCATGATTGAGGGAGTGGATTGTATGGGAGGTGAGATGGAGGACGTTAGCTCAGCATAGGGATGTGTGGAGAGCTTATGTCCGCGGCCATGAACCTACGGGTTCGATTAGAGCCCAGTGAGTTAGTTACTCACCTAACTTCAAGGTCACGAGCCGCCCACTGATATAATTTGCAGTGTTCTTTGGAATGCTGTGTATTACATCGGTCAGCAGAAATAAAGAGAAAATATTTGCGGGTTTTCCTGGTACCGCAAGCGGAGGAAGTGCGCAAACAGTTACCATGCGTTACCAGGCCTTCCCATGTTACATGATGAACAGTCGTAAAACAACAGAATAGTGATGAAAATCCTTGCTTCTTGTGCAAGTTGTGAAGTTTCTTATGCAAGTTGTGTGGGACGTTACAAGATGCCTCTGCCAAGTTCCGTATGTTCCTGTGTTCACCAGGTCCTGCTGTTGTTCTCTTGAGGACAGGATCCTGGTTCAGGATGGCTGGCTATGGTAGGTTGTATTATCAAATAAGCCCTCAACTATAGATCTTTCTCATTATGGGTTCCACAATATAAATATTAGTGACACTGTGCATATTTAATTTTTTAAGTTCTACTAACATTTCCGACTATTTTAACATTTTCTAAGGATTTCTTAAAATATTTTTACAAAATAAATATAAATATCCTCACAACTCGGTGTCCAACTCAATGTTCGGGTCGAGGGATGAGGATGAGGATGAAGACCCTTTATATAATGACAGGGGTTGCAGACCGCGACATTGCCTGCGGGGGGCAGATGAACGAAATGGATGACATGAGTATGAGAAATGGGTGTGGTGTATTATTGTTGGGACAGGGAAGGAAAACGGGTGAAACCCCGAGAAAAACCTGCCCAAGTTCTGTTTTGCCCACCACGAAACCACATGGTGTCACCGAGACTCGATCTCGAGGGATCCTAGCGGGTGCGAGGCGAGCCATCTAACCGCTTTCACCATGGGAGCCGCCATTTTTTACAATTGTTCAAGTATGTATTTATGTATGCATAATAAGTCCTAGGATACTGTCAGCTGGTCTAACATCCTACACTCATTTGCACTATTTAAACCTGTAGGGTCGCATGTTTGGACGCATAGACAGTTAAAATGCCTTCTCTGCTGAGCAAGTTGTATGCTAATGCGATTTTGCTTATCAGAAATCTGTTAATGCGATAATAAGTCTTGTTAAATTGTGTAAGGCTACCTGCGGAGGTGTACCTTACATGAGCAACTCAAATTAAAATCCCGAAGGGACACCGATGTTTGTCGTTTTGCTGCTTTATCCAACATTTATCCAAAGATGTCGGACCTTGTAAGACTTCGATCATGTTTTCGGTATACACGGAGAGAAGATTTTGAGTTGATAGAGTTGTACCAACGAATTCAACTGGAAGAACATGGAGAATCGGCCGTAATATTGCGTTGTCGCAGACGTGTTTGTATAAGGTATTATTTGCGGTATGCAAGCATAAATGCATTCCTCTATAGCAGACGAAAATAACGGAAGTGGTTTTATCGCTTGAGAATTCTGGGTATTCGTTGCCAATATTACGAAAACGTCGAGCCTGCATGAATTACCGATAAGTCGGCCCGTTAATTCGTTCTCAGCGTTTGCTCACGGTGAATCAGCTCACTAGTGATTGGAAGTAATTTGAGTAGAGAGTAATGTTCTAACATACGACCCTTAATGTCTCCCTGATTTTGTCATTCCTTATTCTATCTTCCTATTCAAATATTAATATATTTTAATTATTCACTCTTTATATTATCTTTCCCAAATCATTCATCATAAGTACAATCATGAATTTAGGCCATTTGTTGACCTGTTTCGGGCCTCAAAAGAGAAACACCATTCCTAAAGTGGTTTTGAGTGTACTTCCTGGTCTTATTCCATGCAGGTTAGATGATCTTCTAACAATTTGTTGGGTATCCTGTGATCTTCCATTCGATGAAAAACATGTTGCATCCATCTTGACTTATAAATCAGAAAATTTTGTTTCCATTGTGTGATTCTTCTAAGATGTCTTCATTTTTGTGATCTAGTAATGTGTATCTCATTTCAAGCAGATCTTAAGTCTCTGTACATCCTTCTGTTTCAATGTCCATACTTCGCTACCATACAAAAGAGTTGGAAGAGCTCTCAAACTATGGTTAATATTATTCTCCCACCTCATTTTTGGGCTACCAACTTGAATTTTCCCTCTGATCATCCTATAAGATGTTTTCATTGCCCCAGGAACATTCTGAAAGATTTGAATATTAGGGTTTCCATGTAAACAAGATCTCTTTTAGAACCTGAACGATCTACTCTGTTTATGAATAAAATATGTAAGGGCACACCTTGGTATAGTTGGGTTAAGGCAATATCCTTCAATCTCAACATGCACACACTACTGAGTAACACTAAGGAATTAGGACTGGAAGTAAATATCAATAAAACTAAATATATGGGTCAACACGTAGTAGAAATACAGTATATAATGAGAAATGGAACAACTAATGACAAACGAGGGAAATTTTGAGGAGAGGTGGTGCTGAATTCAAATACCTAGGAACAATAATCACAAAACAGGAATGAGATGCCACAAAGAAATTAAACATAGGACTCAATTCTGGAAATGCGTGTTATTATGCATTACAGAGACTCTTGACTTCCCAACTCATTTTAAAAAAAACATTAAACTGAAAATATATAAAACTATTATTCTACCAGTTATATTATATGGGTGTGAAACATGGACTCTTACTTAAGGGAGGGAAATGAGATTACGAGTTTTTTGAGAATAGGTTCTTAGGAAAATGTTTGGACCAAAGAGAGATGAACAGACAGGTGAATGGAGGAAGACAATTTAACAATGAACTACATGATCTTTATAGGAAGCCAGATATAATAAAGAACAGTTAAGTCTCGTAGACTGCAATGGGCAGGACATGTTGCACATTATGGGAATGAAAGACATGCATGGAAGCTTCTTGTAGGAAAGCCAAAGGGAAAACGCCCTGTTGGTAGACCAAGAAAATGAATGAGGTGGGAGTGAGAACAACATTAACTGTGATTTGAGGGAAGTAGATTATACATGGAATGATTGGAAAGCATTAGCTCAGGATAGGGATGTATGGAGAGCTTATGTCCATGCCAGCCATGAAACCTACGGGTTCGATAGTGCCAATGAGTAAGTAAAGTAAGTAATATCCTTCAATCTGGAGAAGAGAATCGAGACCCGATGGCATCAGAATTTTTAAACTGCTTAATTTTCTGGCTACATCACCCTGGGGTGAACTCAGCCTATACAAAATTAATACCATACTATGACACAAGGCTGGAAATGTGTTGCAGATTGTCTAGAAAGGATGGCAGCCTTAACCTCCCAACACCTTGTAGTGGGATCTACTTATAACAGAAACATGACAACACCACATTGTCAAGTATTTAACTGTCCCATTCCTTCTCAAATGTTATCTATCTTAAAGTTAATACTTAGTATAAATATATATAAATTAAATTTCCTTCTATTGGCCGCGGTGGGACTAGTGGTTTATGCATCCTTGCCTCTTGTTTCCGAGGGTCATGGGTTCAAACCCGGCCGGGGTCGATGGATTTTTTAGGATGGGAAAAATCCAAGGAGCAAGTCCTCCGGGAGGGGACTTTAAGCCATGGGTCCCGAGTCTGAAGATTTTCAGGTTCGTTAAAAGATCCTTAAGCCTGAATGAAAAGGCCTTTAAGCAAAATTACTACTGAATTTTCCTGTCCTTGACTACCTTGGTTTCCTAGATGTCGTATGAGGCGGAACGCTGACCATGGACCTCTCCAAGTGACATCTATACAAAAACCAAGTGTAACTAAATTAGTATCGTTGAAATTCTTCCCTGTAGGGGGAAGAGCGCCTTAAATCTCTGTTAAGGGAAACATGGGCTTACAAGATTACAAGAAGAAATTTTCTTCTTCTTCCTTTCATGTGATAGACCTAGGGGTCTGTTACAATCTCAATCCAATGTTTGAAGGGTCTACCCAATGATCTGTTGCCTGGTGGATGCAAATTTAAGATTTGATGTGGTATTCTTGTTTCTGCTCATTCTTCTTACGTGAGATTTCCAGTTGTTTCTGTATTTTGTACTTATTCCATGATTGATTCTGTTTGTAATTCTTTGAGAATCTCAGAATTCTTTTATGATCTGTTCTTGAGTAACCTGCAGTACGTCTCATGAATTTCATTTCTGCCGCAGTTAGTCTTTGTTCATCTACACTGCGAATTGTCCAGGTCTCACTGCCATAACATAATGTGGGTCTGGCCAGTGTTTTATAAATTCTACTTCATGTGTGTTGCTGTACTGTAAAATTAAATTTTAATGTATGTAATATTACATTTTAGAAATTTTTATGTAATCATATATATTTTACATAATGTTGTTACATAAATATGTACGTATTTTGCAAGTTAATATTACATAAAAATCGTAGACTTACTTATGACGTTACTTCATGTTTTAATTTATTAATGGTCTTAATTAAAGTAATGTTGGGAAGTAAACATTATGAGGTATAATCATTGAATTCATAGTTAAAATATGGAAACAACATTATGAGGTTCTTAATTCGTAAATGAATGAATCTTTTTTAACATCTTACCTCATATTTTATGTTTCTTCAAACACGGGAACTAGTTTTCGGGAGAAGGATCTCTCTCATTTTCAACCGACATTATGACTCTGGATTTTCGTTGAGAATCTCGATCAATAACGTTGCCATCTGGTGTTGATTTGATGAACTTTGAAATGACGTCATGTTCATCAGGAATCTCGAAATTCATGGATCTAAATTTGTTCTTCTGAATATATCTTCTCCCAAATTGTCAATTCTAAAGGTTTTTCCAAATGTTTTAAAAGTAGGGCTTCTTTTTCAATGTTATGATTCTCCAATAAACTATGTGCTGCAATAGCTGATTTTTCAATTTCACCATTTTTAATATTTCTGAAGTGTTCCTTGGTGCAGTGTCCAAATTTCTTTTTGTTTTTCCTATGTGTACTTTATTGCAGTCCTTACAATTAATCTGATAAATTCCAGATTTTTTGCTATCTGGTGTGTTCAATTTCTTATTAGTTATTAATAGATTACCAAGGCTAAATTTATTTATCAGTGCCAATGTAATATTGAATTTCTTGAAATTTTTTTGAAATTTGTTATGTATTTCAGGATGAAACGTAATTTTCTTAAATTGTTTTCCTTTCTTTGAATCAGATTGCAGGGTAGTGTATTCTTTTAATCTTTTTTGTTGTCTGAATTTCTTTAATTTATTTACAATTATTTCTTTTCCAAAACCATTTAAATTGGCTATGTTCAAAATGTGATTGTTTTCTTTCTTAAAATCTTCTTCATTTAATGGAACATTTAATAATCTAATGTTGGGTGGAAAATGAGAGAGATCCTTCTCTCGAAAACTAGTTCCCGTGTTTGAAGAAACACAAAATATGAGGTAAGATGTTAAAAAATTACTCATTAATTTACGAATAATCATTTAAATTCATCGGAGAACGTTTTTGACAACTCACCTCATAGATTTGATGTTTTTCACGATACTGAAGTTTCAAACGTAATCATGTCCATCTTCAGCCACAACTCCAACTGATGAAATTCTATGGCTGTCTACTCTTCTATTGTCACCATCTTCAACGCTGCCATCTATGGTTGAATTTATAAACTTCAAATTCTGTTTGTTAGGAATATCTAAATTCATTGATCTATATTTATTTTTCTGAATTCAATCAATGAATATGTTCCTAATGAACAAAATTTGATTTCAAAGTTCATAAATTCAACCATATATGGCAGCACTGAAGATGGTGACAATAGAAGAGTTGTCAGCCGAAAAATTTTATCAGTTGTAGTAATGGCTGAAGATGGATGTGATTACGTTTGAAAACCGCAGTATCGTGAAAAACACGACATTCATGAGGTGGGTTGTCAAAAAAATTTTCTCCAATGAATTTCAGTTGTAAAAAGTTGATTAAATAGAATGAATAAGAATTGAATGAATCGTGAATTCTTCTTACCTCATACTTCTATGTTTTTTTAAACACAGCACTGCAGTATCAGCGACCATCGTCACCATCCTCAGCTGTTGTCATGACTGTCAATTTTTTTCTTTTGCTTGTAATTATCCAAACTGCCATCTGGTGTTCTTTGAAGGAATCATTTTCTAAACTGCCATCTGTTGTATTTTTGAAGAACTTTGTAATCAAGCTCGGTTCGTCTGGAATCTCGAAGTTCATGGTTCTAGTATGGTTTTTTTGAATATATATCTTTTCCCAAACTGTTAAATCCAAAGGTTTGGATAGATGTTTCAAAAGTTTTGCTTGTTTTTAAAAAAATAAAGAACACTTCAGAAACATAAAGAATGAAGAAATTCAAAAATCAGCTATAGCAGCACATAGTTTATTAGAGAATCATAGAATTGAAAAAGAAGCAAAACTTTTGAAACATCGATCCAAACCTTTGTATTTAACAGTTTGGGAAAAGATATATATTAAAAAAAACCATACTAGAACCATGAACTTTGAGATTCCAGACGAACCGAGCTTGATTACAAAGTTCTTCAAAAATACACCAGGTGGCAGTTTAGAAAATAATTCCTTCAAAAGAACACCAGATGGCAGTTTGGATAATTACCGGCAAAAGAAAAAATTGACAGTCGTGAAAACAGCTGAGGATGGTGACGATGGTCGCTGATACTGCAGTGCGGTGTTTAAAAAAACATAGAAGTATGAGGTAAGAAGAAATCACGATTCATTTAATCTTATGAATTAAACCTCATAATGTTAAATTTCCCAAATTTATTATATAAATAGAATGAATTTGATTTTAATTTGATGTAAATTTTTATGTTTACAGATAATTTCAGTTTTTAAAATTATCGCGATGATCATCTTCTTTGTGGGCGTGCAGGAGTTCGTCATGTCTGATGAAGATGGTAATACTTCTATTATGTACTTAATTTTATTTATATACAGAATTTTAATGTTTTTTTCCACATCTTTCTGTGCCTCAAGTTTTATTTTTCTTCTCCACTCGTCTCTCTCCATCCAATCCATGTCCTCTAGTCCTCTTGCTCTCATTCCAGTTCGTATTTCCTGCATCCACGAGTTTCGAGGTCTTCCTCTCCTCCTTCTTCCAGGTGAACACCATTCCAATGTTTTCCTGGGTAATCTTTCTTCTTGCATTCATCGTACGTGCCCATACCAATTTAACAGACTTTGTGGCTAGTCCTTCCTTTTCCATTCTTTTTAAATGACCGAACCATTTTACTCTCCTTTTTTCAATGTCTATTGTTAATTTTTCTACACTTAATGTCTCCCTGATTTTGTCATTCCTTATTGTATCTCTCCTTGTTTTATGTACCATTCCATGTAAGGATTTAATTTCTGTAGCTTGGATTCTGCTCAAGTCCTTCTTTGTATATATCCAAGTCTCAGCTGCATGTGTTAGAACTGGTTTGAAATAAGTTTTATACATTGCAATTTTACTCTTGGTGGGTATATCTTTATTCCAGATTAATTGTTTAGTTAAATTATATACTTTCAGACTTTTTTATATTCTTTTACTGATTTTGAAATTAATAATGGATTAATAAAATATGCATCATTACTCCTAATTTTACGCCTTTCAGATTTATTAAATATTTGTTGGAACTTTTTTGTTGTTTTAGGTTATGGAGTGAGAGGACCAGTTGCACTAAGTGGTTTGTGGACGCCACCAGAGCCTTCACGTGAACTTCTTCCAAATTCACGTAAGTACAGACTTCTAAAGCCTCGTAACTCTAACTAAACTGTCGTACTTATGGCGACCCTAGTTGAAAGTTTAACTTCATAAATATTGGGGTTGCCAACCTACAAATAACTAAATAACTATACTGTAAACTCTTCATGGCATGACAGGTCCTTGGCTTACCAGCCGGCTGCTGTCCTCACATCCACATGTGTCAATCACACAGGTATGCAATCACATGTGGTCAGCATGTTGGGTTCCCCAGCCGTTATAGCTGGTTTTCTCAACCTAGAGTCGCTACTTATTGTCTTCTTCTTCTTCACTTCATGGGCTAGGCAAATTGCCTGTTCCGTCTCACAGTTGTTCTGTCCATCTTTTCACTGGGCTTCCTACATTCCTTAAACCTCTTGGCTTGTAGTTGAATGCTGCTCTTGGTAATCTTGTTACATCATTCTTTCCACGTGTGTAAACCATTTCTCGCTATATTCTCTGATTTTCTCATCCAATGGATATATATTTAACTCTGTTCTTATATCTTCATTCCTTATCCGATCCAATCTTGTGCAGCCTTTTGTTCTTCTAAGGAAGTTCATTTCTGCGCTTTGTATTCTACTTTGCAATTTTTTGGTCATTAACCAAGTTTCACTCCCATAAAGTAATGCAGGAACTGCTAATGTTTTATAAAACTTCAATCTAGTATCTCTTCTTGTTTTATTCTTTAATGTTTTATGTATAGTTCCGCATATCATTTGAAATTTTGACAGTTTCATATGCATGTCTCTTTCAGTTTTTGTGTTTATAGTAAACTTACAATCCAAATAATTATTGTAGCTATTGTAGCTACTCAAATTCCTCACGATGCTGGGTGGGCACTGGTCCCATACTGGCAGAAATTCCATGAGAAAATTTCTTCTCCCGTTGAGACTCGAACCAACACAAGTCCCGTAGCTCTGCGTCAACTACTTAACTACCTCAACTACTCAGCTATGGCATGGGACAATAACTGTACAGTAATATTACAAAAGTGCACTGCTGTGGTCTCGAGGTAGCATGCTGCCTTGTCACGCAGTGGACCCGGGTCGGGACAGGCTCCAGGGTGAGGTTTTTCTTCTGGGGTTTTTCCTCATTTGTAAGATAAATGTCAGGTAGCTTAGGGCCCAACAGTCCCCAAAAATCATCCGGCCATCATCATTATCCATATCATTATCATCTTCATCCTTCACCGGTGTGGAAAGCAACAGGAAGCTACCACACCTATAATTCCTTAGTAAAGCTGCAAAGTATAGCATGAAAAAGCTATGATTGCAGTGAAAGACCTACCCTAGTCCAGAATTACTATAGAGATAGAATATTACAAATTACCTACCTAGTGTGGGAAGTAAAGCCACTGCCCTTTATGTATACTACATACAATGTATATACAAAAATATATCCAAAAGGTAGTGTTAACATACATTATATGAAACAAATCACTGCATTTTAAATGAACTGAACTTTATTTGAAACAATATAAAACAATAAATATGTACTTGCTGCCATTTTATATCTCATTGGTGTCAGGGCCTGCTGTATCTCGACTAAATTATTTTTGGCATTTATCATATAAACATTGGCCACACTGTTGACGTTAGTCAGTTGTTTATAATAAATGCAAATATTTCCAACAAACATGTTATTATTTTACTAAGTAACTCACTAGCACTATCGAACCTGTAGGTTCATGGTCACGCGGGCATAAGCTCTCCATAAATCCCTATCCTGAGCTAATGTTTTCCAATCATTCCCTGTATAATCTACTTCCCTCAAATGATAGTTAATGTTATTCTCCCACCTCAAATTTGGTCTACCAACTGGGCGTTTCCCTCTAGTTTTCCTATGAGAAGCTTCCATGCTCCTTTCATCCCTGATACGTGCCACATGTCCTACCCATCGCAGTCTACAACACTTAACTGTTCTTATTATATTTGGCTTTCTATAAAGACCATGTAGTTCACTATTATGTAGTCTTCTACTATTTATTATTTTGAAAACACCATCGTGCAAAAAATAATGTACAACGCATGTTTGTGAAGTGTTTCACAAATCTCGGAAATTAAAAACCTCGCTGTGGCTCAGTTTTTAAACATTTCCTCACTTCTGTAAAAACCAGTTCTCAACCTGACATTGTAATATACTATTGTATTTCAGTTGAGGCATTGAGGAAGAGTGCATCAGACGTCATGGAAGTTCGGTTGGCGAGAAATCAACTGGAAATAACGCTGTGTGTAGGATCTCTGCTCCTCATCATTGAGGCTATCTTTGTCATCATGATGCTCTACGGAATTCACAATGTAAGTGTCTGCAACACAAGTAAACACATTTGATCTGATCCTAAAGTTATGCAGGTAGGAAATAACACTATGAGGTTTATTTTAATATTGTTTAGTTGTTTCTTGACTCACCTCATACTTCTTAACTCCCAAGCAGACTCGAGTTTCTTCACTTCATTTGTGACATTCTCAATGCTGTATTACATTCACAACTGAGAGGAAGCTGTTGGACATCAGTTGTGAACATAATACAGCATTGAGAATGTCACAAATGAAGTGAAGAAACTCGAGTCTGCTTGGGAGTTAAGAAGTATGAGGTGAATCAAGAAACAACTAAACAATATATGATCCTAAAGCTTGAATAAAATGACATCTGAGCAAAATTTACTGATCTCAAAATCCTGGTGTACCTTAGTTGCCTGACATCTATGAGCAAATAAGGTAACTATACTCTGTCCAGCCTAAGAAAGACACTTGAGGAAAATAAATGGGTGGGTAATCCACATGACTGCTGCAGTTGATGACCAAAGCACAGTTCAGCAGAAGCGAAAAAAATAGTTCATGTACTCGATTATATAATTACGTATTTAAAGCTATATATGTTAACTACAGTTGATCAGAATACAGTATATACCTAAATTTATTTGAACCAACAAAAATGAAAAGATTAAAATGGCAATAAATCACGCATTTAGCAAATTTATTGTAAAGATTGTGAAAAAAAATTTACATTAAAAAAAACAAAAAGGAACATAAATACAAGATTGAAAGAACACCTTAGAAATGTTGTTGTTTTCTAATGGCGAGATTTGACACTTAAGTCATTTTCTCTCTGGCTTCAGTACAAACAAACAAGGTCCTTAGAGTGTTGTGCAGTTGGATTTAAAGCTGGACAGACTAGAAGGTGGTGTTTGTCCGGGTCTTTGCATATGTCACATCTGTCGGATTGGAAAACATGTATCCTGTGGAGATGGTGAGCCAGGCAGTTGTGTGCTGACATCACTACTGCTTCCTTGGCCGAATTCCAGGCCGAATTATATTGCTAATTGTTTCGATGCAAACTATAAACGGTATTAAAATGGGAGGAGTTCCTTGTGGAACTAGATGAGCAAATATATGTTGTGTATTATTGATTCACCCAGGCCTTTATATTTTATTTCTGTGTATAGTTCGTCAATTTTTTCCCATGATTTCCCTCTGGCTGTTGCAATGTTTTCTTTCAGGTTTTCCATTTAGAATGCTTTCTTAATTTCTTCGATCTTAGAAATGTTAAAAATGGAGAAATAGAAAATCTGCAATAGCTGCACATGCATGGTCAGAAAACACAGAATTCAAACTAAGGCAAAATTACTAAAACAAAAAATCTAAGGAACTCACAATTTGGGAGAAAATTTACATTTGCAAGAATAAAAAGAAAACCATGAAAAAAACAAGAGTTAACCAAGAGAGGTTAGATAGTAAAGTTAAAAGAGTGCAAAACACAAGTAAGTGGAAGAAATGTTTTGCTCAGCTTGGGCACCTTGTGGTCGCCATCCACATATCCCCTAGATGAGGACCCCTGAGGGTCATGTATGAAACGCTGGAGGGAAAATTTTCTATAGGATCATGATTATTAATCGTATTAGGATTTATTCAAGTAACATTATGTCTTAAACCATTTTCACTTTGAGGGCTTGTATTATGTATACATTCTTGTCTAACAAAGTATCCTTCTCATTGATTATTATAAGAGTATCCATTAGAATAACTATTACGTCTATGTTTCCTTCTATGGGGTGATGTCCAATTTCTATCATTACCTTCCCAGAATTTTTACATTTATAAAGTTAATTTCTCTCCTATCATTTCTATTCTGAAAAGTTCCAGAATTATTTACAGTTCTGTCATTATAAGGTCTATTCCTATAATTATTTCCATTTGACATTCCTCTATTTGCTTGGGTGTTCCTACTCCTATTATAATTATCATTAAATTGTTTTTTCACATCTTTATTACGATCATCATAATTTTTCTTTTCATTATTCTCTGCCCCTACCCCAAGAAAATTTTTGTTGGAATTTTCTTGTTCATTCCAATTAGGTCCCTTGTTTCTTATCTCAACTTCTCTCTTATTTTCTAATGATAACAACTCTAACATGTCTGAAAGTGTTTGAGGTCTAGCAATAATCAAGTGATATTTAATTTCTTCTGGGAATGATGGGATATTAATGACAATAAAGATTTTTCATCAATAGGTGGTTGGTGAAGTGCAGCTATCCTTGCATTTTCTAGAAAATACCCAAGGTAACTATGATCTATTTTAGGATTATATTTACCACTAGTAATCTCTAATCTGGCTTTATTTTGTCTTTCATGACCCCAATAGTAATTCATAAAAGCACCTTTAAATGTATTATAATCCATTGAGTCATGACATGCTATTTTAAACCAAGATTCAGCCGAATCTTTTAATGACCTTTTCACAAACATCATTTTATAATTGAAAATATTCCTCCAACTCTGTAATGAAGTCAAGAGGACTTTGGCTCGAGTGATCTGAAAAACATGGTAAATTTATTTCTGACAATAAATTTGCCGGAATTTTAGAATTCTCCACAAAATATTGAGATTGCCTGTCCATACTACATTCTTTTGATTTGTCAAACTTATTTTCATTTACACTAGTTGACTCTTTACTCTTATTCAAAATTAATTTATATTTATTTTCTAAATCTGTAAATTTTTCAGTCCAATTTCCCATCTTTTCATTATCAACTTCTTCTAGTTTTCCTACTACTTCACTTTTTGAATTTTTTTTCAACCTTGCTTTCTAAATTTTCAATTGTACTTCCCAAATTTTCAACTGTACTTCCTAAATTTTCAACTGTACTTCCTAAATTTTGAACTGTACTTCCTAAATTTATGAAGCTATTTTTACATGCATCATCGATTTGCACGATAGATTTTATTACATCATTTACTTTATCATCTACTTGTTTAATTTCACTGTCATGTTTATCTTTCAAATCTAGTATATTTTGTTCTACCTGATTTGATTTAGATTACATACAATTTTTAATTGTTCAAATCTTTCTTCTACCCTAACACCAAATATTTCAAATTTATCATTCATTTCTTTCCTAAGTTCCAAATTGCTTTCATCTATTTTCTGACTAATTTTAGAGTTTTCACTTTTAATTCCCTAAGTTCTGTATTATTACTACAAATTTTCTGACTAAGTTTAGAATTATCACTTTTTAGTTTGTCCATTTTCTGATTAAAATTTGAATTTAGCTCCACAAACATGTTTTTCATCATTATCATAATATCATTTAAGGCTTGACTATTATTATCATTATTAATATCACTATTGTTAGAAATATCAACATTTTGTTTAGTATTAACAGATTCACTTGTCGGCATATCACTGTCACTATTTACATTATTTTCTTCGTTGCTTGCCATTTTGATATTTCTACCTAAACTTTTGAATAAATAACTTGAATAAATTCAGATTTTAATTTGAAAACTTTAAGTGAATAAATAGGATTTTATCTATAACAGAGGGTCGAAAGAAAGACCTCAACTTTAAGACGAAATACTCCACTCTATTCTGAGTTCTCTCATTATTTAACGTACCTGCATAATTAAAATAGCGTCATAAAATGAAGAATGTTACATTGTATCTAGAGCTATAATTACGTGTATTTTTGTGTATGAATTATTTCTTCTTCTTCTTCCTTCCAAGTATTAGGCCAAGGCCTGTTACGATCCTATAGAAAATTTTCCCGTATGGGAAATTCTCGTATAAGACTTGAAAGCATAATAATAGTCCCTTCGATTGGTTGCTGGCCAAAGGAAGGCAAGACCAGTGATGGGCTACCATCTTATAGCCTCTGGTCAGGCTTTTCTGGAGAAGAAAAGAAAATAAAGGAAAGAAGAAATGGAAAAGGAAGGACTCCCTAGCCCTCGAATGCCCTAATAGCATTGGGGTCGAAAAAACAAGAGTTAACCAAGAGAGGTTAGATAGTAAAAGTTAAAAGAGTGCAAAACACAAGTAAGTGGAAGAAATGTTTTGCACAGCTTGGGCACCTTGTGGTCGCCATCCACATATCCCCTAGATGAGGACCCCTGAGGGCGTATTTTAATACCAATTTTATAATATATGTTTGTTAAATAAAGTTGGTATCGCTGGGTTATGTGTGGAATTTATAACGGTACAGACATTCCTAACTATAAATAAGTAGGAGTCCTTGAAATACCCTACCCTTGATGACAAATAAACATCTTCCACAGCTAGACTGGCAACTGCTTAGATAAACAGCATTAAAACCTTTGGCTTTTTCGCCCTTTCCCGCTACCTTATAATCTGTCCTATAAAGGTTATAATACTTTTCCTATTTCTTAAAATCATACAAATGCACTTTAACTATTTCACTATTAAAATGTATATTTATTTACATTCGTCGCTGTGTACTAACTCCGATCTCGTGTATAGGCACCTGGTTTGATTTTCCCACGATGTTTCTAGTTTCTTGTATTAGATTCTAGAAGTTCCAGAATGTGTGATGAAACTAGTTGAATGATGGTGATTAAGGTAATAATACTTGTAGGAAAATTGTAGAGCTTAATTAATGAAAGAGTTGTTAGGTTGTGATGATTCAGGTCCCGCAATGGAAGCGTCATTTTGAAGAAGTAATTCTTTTCCCAAGTTGTGGCAATGTTTTGAAGCAGCTAACTCTCTTCATGCCCTATGTTGTTGTAACTTTTGAAGGATTGGTGTCCCAAAAAGAATTACTGGTTCAGGTTGGGTTTAATTTTCGGTAGAGCTGGATTCTATTCTTAGGGTCGGAAGTTGGTACACAGGATAGGAAAACACTTCACAATCACTAAAAAAATTGTTTCTTGTAGAAATAATTGTAAATTTATTTACCATTTAATTTCCCAGCAGATCATGTAAATATAGATGGTATTATTCTTCCACCGTCAATTAAAATTAAATTATATTCTTTTCTTGAGTCAACTATTCTTCTTGTATTAAATATCACATTTTATCAGGAGAGCTCTATTTGCTTCTATCTTTGTGGAAAGTTGTATGCTGAATGACTAGGTAATTCTTTTAATTTTAAAGAACATTATTACATCACATGATAGTAATTTTAAATTCTGTTGGTTAATATAATGTTTAAATTTGATTAGTTAAATCAAAAAGTTAATTGTTTTAACATCCAATCAGAGTTTAGTATACTTTTATTTAAAAATATTAAGTTAAGCAGGTGTTCTTATTACAGTTATAACAGAAAGCTTTATAATTCTGACAAAATGACTTAAAACAATTTTTAAAAGCATTATTTAGAAAGACTGTTATGTAATACAATTTCCTTAATTGTTACTCAGACATTTTTATTCAACAATGAATACCAATGAATTATTTAGATGTTTTTCTTTATTTAAGTTATATTTAAATATTAAATGAATTTTAAAGTATAAGATTATTAACTTTAACTTCCATATTTATTATGATATTAAAATCCTGCTTTAACCGCCAGCAGACAGCTAGCGCGTTGAAAATTACTTCTTTGTGCATGGGTCTGGATTTTTTTAATAGGGGGCGACTTAATGCAGGGGGAAATATGGAATAAGTTTATTTAGGTTCCTAAGAGATGACAGTATATGCCTGCTTAGTTTGAAAGCAATGCAATACGTATTATATAACTAGCAGGCGTTTGGAGTTGAGAACGGATATACACGCCCATAGCACAGCAAGCATGTTCTTTGCCAATGCATATACCCGTTCGTAGCAGTGTAAAGGTTAAAACAATTGCATTAATTTATCGACTGATGAAGGTTGCTACACGTGCTGCAAGGAGCAATACATTCGGAAGTTAAATATCAAAGTGTGTTTCTTAGGCTGGACAGACAATAAAAATTAATTAAGGTAGAATTTTTTATCACTCACTTCATATTGTTCTTCTTATTTGACTATAAACTAGTTTCGGAACATAGTTTCTGTTCCATCCTCAGTATCGTCATGACCGTTGTTCTGTCATCTTGAAGAGCTGTCCTTCACTCCTTCCAGTGCCTGACTGAAAAATCTCAAAACCAGGTCATTCTCACTGGGAATTTCAAAGTTCAACAATTTCTTCTTTTCGCTCTTTTGAATGTAGATCTTTTCCCAAACAGTAAGTTCTTTTGGTTTTTCTATTTGTTTTAACAATTTAGCTTCTTTCTCGATAAGATGTTTTTCGGACCATGCATGGGCAGCCACTGCAGATTTTTCTACTTCCCGTTTCTTGACATTCCTGAGATGTTCTTTCACTCTAGTTTTCAAATTTCTCTTAGTTTTTCTATGTAGAATTTTTCACATTCTTCACATTTAATCTGACTATTTAACTCATGCCCCAAATAGGAGTCAATGACCAATCACGTTTCAATGATTTTTTATTTACAACCAATCACAGTCATGTTTCGCCTAAAATTTACCAACTAAAGTTTATCATAATAAAGGAAGCACCTGCTTTTTAACATTCTGAATAGGTCATAGCATTATTTTGCAGTGACTGACTCTGTGAAATATGGCTACCAGATTATATATATATTGCATGAATGTCAACAGAAAGCGAATGCGAGAGATAATATAAAAAACATTTGTAACAATTGATTATACCACAAAAAAAATAAACCACTGTTTGCACTTTCTTAAACGAATTATTTTCCAGAAATGACGTTGCAGAAAATATAATTGACATATTTACATCATAGGACATCAGAAATTAATTAATCCCTGTTAGGTTGGTTATAAATTTCTCCACTAGGGGGCATTCTTAGAACATTGTGATCCTTTGGCAATAAATAATATGATCTGGTTGCAGTGATGAACAAAAGAAGAAAATGAAGTGTACCAATCGTTTCTCATTTGTTTTCAAACATCGCCGTTTACATTAAATATATAAATATTTTAAAATAACTATAGTCAAATAATGATTTGTGAGTAAACAGCTTAATTTTATTCGTTAAATAGTCCTAACCACTCTTGATTTCCAAATTATCTAGATAAATTGGAAATCACTCGCGGTATTACTTATGATAAATCCCTGATTTGTTTTCTTCTTTTATTTTCTCATTTTTATTACGTCTAATCAGTTTACTGATGCTGTAGTAATTTTTGGGTGCTAACCTTATGTTGAAATCTTTAAAAAAAATTTTGAAACTTGTGGTGTTTTAATGGATGATATGTGAATTTTCTGAATTTTACATTTTCTTCTTTTACTTTTAGAAGAGTGCTTTGATTAATAAATTTTTGTCTTTTGAACTTGTTTATTTCCTTGTGTATCATTTTTAGTGCAAGACCATTTTTCGTGGCTACGTTGATTATGTGTTCTTTTTCTTTTTCATAATTTTCTTTGTTCATTGGTATGTTCACTAATCTATTGAAAACTGCTTCTTTGTGAGCTATTGGTCCTTATAAAGGGGAGACTATGGCTCAACAATGTGTATATGTAGTTCACTTTATTTGTGTTTCAGAGAAACCAGCACCCATGCAGCCATACCTGCTGTCCACTCTGTACTACTTGGTGACAGTGCTGTTTGCTGGTCCTATCACTTCATTTGTTACTAATATTTCTATTGGTTTCGTCTCCAGTGCCATCATTGTCCTCATATTTTGTAAGTATCAACATGCCCCATGCAGTTTAAGGCATCATGCTTTGGTGGAGAGCTATGGACCCACTATACATTTTATAAGCTTGTACATTATACCAAAGCAATATTTATAATTTTCTATGTTTTATTTAAATTAACATTTTCCAATCTTGAATAGAATCTAATTTAAGAAAGAAAAAATAATGTTGACCTGTAGTTCTCTGTACTAGTGTGCTGTCCATTACACCATTCAATTGACGATACAAACATTAACATTTCTTTCAACTTATACAATTCTAGTTTGTCCGAAGGCTAATAGCTGTTGCCACCATCACACCAACTGACAGCTTCTATTCATACAGAGAATGAGAGGTCCAGGGTTCAAATCACGGTTCAAACATTAATTTTTCTTTCTTAAATTAATATTATATGGATGAACATATGGACTCTTACTTTAAGGGAGAAAAGGAGATTATGAGTATTTGAGAATAAAGTTCTTACGAACATTTTTGGACCAAGAGAGATGAACAGACAGGTGAATGGAGAAGACTGCATAACAATGAATTACATGGTCTTTATAGGAAGCCAGATATAATGAGGACAGTTAAGTCTCGTAGGCTGCGATGGGCAGGACATGTGGCACAAATGGGGAATGAAAGGCGTGCATGGAAGCTTCTTGTAGGAAAACCAGAGGGAAAACGCCCAGTTGATAGACCAAGAATGAGGTGGGAGAATAACATTAACTATGATTTGAGGGAGTAGATTATACAGGGCATGATTGGAAAATATTGGCTCAGGATAAGGATGTATGGAGAGCTTATGTCCACGCGGCCATGAACCTACTGGTTTGATGGTGCCAGTGAGTTAGTTAGTTAGTTAAACCATTGGAGACACGCTTAAAGCGCCTAGCATGTTCACTGGGAACCCATTTAAATCTCCTCACCACTACTCCGGCTGCGCTGGACTTTAAATCAGAATACAAAATACACATACTGTGTTCTATCATTTATGTTTTCAGATATTTTGTTTACCCCTGGATTTCTTTTAGTATCTTGTACTTTTACGAATAGCAAAGGAATGTGGCCTACCTGCTACCTTGTTTTGTGCATTGTAAAACGTTATGTTTTGTTATTTTCAAGGCTGTGAAAGTTGACAAACATTTCAGAAACCATCTTTTTGTAACAGTTCTCGGACATTGCCTTGAAAGTAAACACAAATCATATGTTCAAACAAGACCGGAAAAAATAACAAACGCAATATAATACTGTACATAATAAAAATAAATATATGAAATATAAATAAGCATATACCTATACATTATAAAATCAGGAAAAGTTCTTCGTATATTCTCTAATTATCTTAGTTATATATCGACCTGTAAATTATAAAATACTATAGATAAAAACTGGACAAAACTCACCTAGTATTTATGTCATCAGTAGCTTGCACGGTTACGTTGTCACTGTATATTATTTCATCGTTCGAATCTTCGTTCCATGATAATTCACTACAATCACTGTCACATAACATTTCATTCACTACTTCACTTAGTTTCTCAATAGCAATACGTTCTCTCCTATTTGCGGACATATTGCAAAAAAAATAAATTTAGAACTATGGAGTTTAACAAATAAACACTGAATTTATATTCACTTATATTTTACCGTAATAAATGCCTACAACTAAAGTCTACTATTCTATAAATAATAACTAAAATAAACTATACAATACACTAGGCCTATACATATTTACTTTACATAAACAAACAACAAATTTTACTGATGCTGAACCGAAAATTTAAACCATTAAAAAAACCTAACTTCTTACAGTAGATGTTATAACACAACAACGAGTGTAGGTCGTGGTGGAGCCGTTTGGACTTTCTACCTGTTCACGAGGGAGACTTGTTAAAAGTCTCCAATGGGTTAAATTAATATTTATAAACTGAGAAAAATGATAAAATTGTTACTATTAATTAAAAAAGCTCTATTTAACTTGAGAAAAATCAGTCTGTAATTGCTGAAGATGGAATCGGAAGTCTTGAAACATATGTTAAACAAAACAACCATAAGAATACACAGTCCAAATATATTAATTATTGCGAGGTAGCACGCCGTAGCGTAGTGGTTAAGGCACTGGGCTACAAGCCGGAGGGTCGAGGGTTCAAGTCCCATTGGGGTCAGGATTTTTAAACAGACCCAAACCCTCTGGCGGCACTATGGCCCTGGGGTCGACTCAGCCTCTAATGGAAATGAGTACCAGACACTTGTTCTGGGGTAAAGGAGGCCGTCATGCAGGGCTGACATAAAGTGTCGATTGTCTAGAAAAAGTGGGAGCCTTAACCTTCCACTACCCCAAGGGCCTCCGGGCCTGTTGTGGGATCACTTTGCTTTATTATTTATTTATGTAATTTTATCACTAACCTCATATTCTTCTTCTAGACTAGTTTTGGCAGCATCTTCAATACCATAGTCAGTATTTCCATGACCGTTGTTTTGTCATCCTGAAGAATGTGAGAAAGTCTACACAGGAAAAACAAAGAGAAATTTGAAAACCAGAGTGAAACGAATCGTGAGCAACCCGATGGGAACCGATGTACTTTGAAACCTTGCTACTTTATCTAAGATGTCGGACCTTGAAGACTTTGATCATGTTTTCAGTATACGCGGAGAAGAGGAATTTGATAGTCTACCAAAGAATTCAACTGGAAGAACAGGAGAATCGGCGTAATATCGCAGGACACAGATGTCCTCGTATACGGTTTTATTTGCGGGATGCAAGCATAAATGCATTCCTCTAGCAGACGAAAATAACGGAAATGGTTTTATCGCTGAGAATTCTGGGTAATTTTTTTCCAATATTACGAAAAAAAAACTACTTTCATGCATGACCAGTCAGTGACTCGCTAATTCAAACTTTGCACGTTCTCACGGAAAACTCAACTCACCAGAGACTAATGTATTTGCATGCCCCTAAAACATCAAACTGAAAGAAAGACTAAATTATTAAAACAAATAGAAAAGAATTAGTGAAGGAAGAAAAGTAATTGGAATATTAAATTCAGTGATGTGGAGTAAAAATATTACAAATAAAACCAAGACATTGGTATTTAAATCAAGTGTTATGTTGTTTGGTGCAGAGACCTGGACTTTAGGTTGCAAAAACATTATTGACAACAGAGGTGGATTTTTGGTGAAGTGCATCAAGAAAGGTGAAAATTCAGAACCAGAAAATTAAAGAAATAATGTATGTTGAACATAACATTATAGAAAAACAAATTCATTAGATTATATATTAGCATCATCAGATTAATTAGATCTAACAAAAATCAATCGGCCGCGGTGGACTAGTGGTTATGCTCCTTGCCTCTTGTCCCGAGGGTTGCAGGTTCAAACCCGGCCGGGGTCGATGGATTTTTTTGTACAATGGAAAAATCCAAGGAGCAAGTCCTCCGGGAGGGACTTTAAGCCGTGGGTCCCGAGACTGAAGATTTTCAGGCTCGTAAAAAATCCTTAAGCCTGAATGAAAAGGCCTCTAAGCAAAATTTACCGAATTTTCCCGTCCTAGTACTACCTTGGTTTCCTAGATGTCAGTATGAGGTGGAACGCTGACCACGGACCACTCAGATATGACATCTATACGAAAACAAGTGTAGCTAAATTAGTATGATTCAAATTCTTCCCTGTAGGGGCAGAGCGCCTAAATCTCTGTAAAGGGAAACATGGGCTTACAACTACAACAATAAAAATGAGAAAATAGAAGAAGAAAACAAAACAGGGATTTATCAGATTAAATATGAAGAATGTGAGAAAGTCTACGTAGGAAAAACAAAGAGAAATTTGAAAAGCAGAGTGAAAGAACATCTCAGGAACGTCAAGAAAGGGGAAGTAGAAAAATCTGCAGTGGCTCCCCATGCATGGTCGGAAAAACATCTTATCGAAATAAGGCTAAATTATTAAAACAAATAGAAAAACCAAAAGAATTCACTGTTTGGGAAAAGATCTACATTCAAAGGAGCGAAAAGGAGAAATTGATGAACTTTGAAATTCCTGGGGAGAATGACCTGAATTTGAGGTTTTTCAGTCTGCCAACAGAGGGAAAGAAAGATGGCTCTTCAAGGCAACAGAATAATGATAGTGGGAACGGAAGTGTAAAGTTCCAAAACTAGTTTAAATCAATAAAAGAAGAAAAATATGAGGTGAGTGATTAAATTTTAGCCAAATGAAGACACCTCATAGTGTGAATTCCTAAAATAAGTAACAAGAAGTTATCATTTAATATAATAAATTTGGAAATTTTAACATTATGAGGTTTTATTAATAAGAATTAAATGAATCGTGAATTCTTCTTACCTCATACTTCTATGTTTTTTAAACACAGCACTGCAGTATCGGAGTACAATCTTCGCCATCGTCAGCTGTTTTCATGACTGTCAATTTTTTTCTTTTGTCAGTAATTACCAGATGGCAGTTTGGATAATTACCGACAAAAGAAAAAAATTGACAGTTGTGAAAACAGCTGAGGATGGTGACGATGTTTGCTGATACTGCAGTGCTGTGTTTAAAAAACATAGAAGTATGAGGTAAGAAGAATTCACAATTTAATTGATTCTTAAGAAGTTATGATGTAAAATGTCTCGGTTTATTTATTAAGAAGACCCTCATAATGTCATTTATTAAAACATAATAATGTGTTTTACAGTTGTGTTCCTGTTATTGTGGTCTATCCTGTACAGCCACTATCGCGAACTGGTGGAGCAGAAGAATGACAACGTGGGGTATAAAAAATTTGATAACGAGATAGTTATTGAAAAGTGTTAAAATAATAGAAAGTGCATGAAGAAAACCATTGTAAAATGTATCCAATGTTTTATAAAGGAAATAAAGTTGAAAGTAATTTTTAAGACAAAAGCATCTCTGGATTTTATTTCACGTAACTAAAGACAAACATTTTGCACCTGAACATGTGGTTCCTTCAGAACCTTTTGCACAATCTTTGCAGTTAATTTGACTATTTAACTCATGCCCCAAATGGTAGTCAATGAACAATCACATTACAATGAATTTTGTTTTACAACCAATCACAGTCATGTTTCACCTCAATATTTATCAAATTTTGATTAAAAAAATAATGAAAGCTCCTCCTTTTTACACGCTTTATATTACTTTGACCTGTATCTATGTCGGAATCTTTGAATGCGATTTTCACTCACCTAAAAACATTGGATCGACTTGAAACTTTGTATACTTGTAAAGGACCAATGACAATACGATAATTTCATAAATTTTTTCTAAAATCCTGGCCGGAATCATCAAAATAATAAAGACCGGTATATTAGGTTGCGGACTTATTGACTTTTTAGTCAATCATTGTAAGAGCTCAGTTGGTAGAGTGGTGGACTGTGGTGGTATATAATTTCAGAAATCTATAGCTAGCTGGTTCAAATTTTTTTTTAGAAGAGTATTAAGCAATTAAATTTTCATGGGATACCAGCTTATGACAATTAAACTAAAAATTTAAAAAAATAATAGTTTTAAATAACTAAAACAACACGCTTTATTAGAAAACCAAACTAAAAAATAAATAATAGTTAAAAAAACTAAAACAACATGCTTTATTAGAAAACCGAACTAAAAAATGAAAAATAATTTTAATTTCCAACATGCTTGGGATAAAATTAAAGTGGTCAAGAAAAAAATCATCTCCAACACATATAGAATAAAACTAGAGTTATCTACAAAAAAAATCATTTTACCATCAAAAGCATGGGGTGCTTTTTATGGTTTTTACATTTTCTTCTTAGAGACTTTACTTTTACCAATATCTGTTTATTATCAAATATATTAATTGATATAGAGCACCACGCGCTTTTGATGGTAAAATTATTATGTTTTTTGTAAATAGCTCTAGTTTTATTCTATATGTGTTGGAGATGATTTTTTTTTGTTGACCACTTTAATTTTATCCCAAGCATGTTGGAAATTAAAATTATTTTTCATTTTTTAGTTCAGTTTTCTAATAAAGCGTGTTGTTTTAGTTTTTTTAAACTATTATTTATTAATATTCTGAACAGGTCAGAGCATTATTTTGCAGTGACTGACTCTAACAAATATGTTGAATATAGCAAATAATGAACAGATTCCTTCGAACTACACATTTGATAATTATCTGTTCAATAATTGTGTTTTTAAATAATGATTTTACTGAGTTGTTTCCGAAAAAATGAATTAATAACCTATAATGTTGATTATAATATACCGTTTGATGTGTTTCATTTTTTCTCCACTAGGGTGCATTCTTACAATATTGCGATCCTATTTGGCAATAAATAGTTGCAGTAGATGAACAAATGTAACATAACCAAATATTACTCATTTGTTTTTAAACATCTCTGTTACATTAAATATATAAATATTTTAAAATAACTATATTTAAATAATGATTTGTGAGTAAACAGCTTAATTTTATTCGTTAAATAGTCCTAACAAATGCCACTCTTGATTTCCAAATTCTCTAGATAAATTGGAAATCACTCGTGGCATTACTTATGACTATTTAACTCATGCCCCAAATGGGAGTCAATGACCAATCACGTTTCAATGATTTCTGTTTTACAACCAATCAGAGTCGTGTTTCACGAAATATTTATTAGTGTTATAATTACCATATATTAAACAAAGCTCCTCCTTTTTAATATTCTGAACAGGTCTGACCATTATTTTGCAGTGACTGAGCCTATAAGAAATACGGCTACCAGATTGTATATATAGTGCATACATGTCAACATTTGTAGCAATTTATTATACCACCAAAAAAAGAAACCACTGTTTGACTTTCTTAAATGTAATTTTTCCCAGGTAATAATCCAGAAAAATATAATTGTAATATTTACATCATACGACATCAGAAATGAATTAATATACAGATTGATGTTTCATTTTTTCTCCACTAGAGAGCATTCTTACAATATTGCGTTCCTTTGGCAATAAATAGTATGATCTGGTTGCAGTGATAAACAAAAGAAGCAGTAGAAGCGTACCTATCGTTTCTCATTTGTTTTCAAACATCGCCGTTTGCATTAAATATATAAATATTTTGAAATAACTACAGTTAAATAATGATTTGTGAGTAAACAGCTTAATTTTATTCGTTAAATAGTCCTAACAAATGCCACTCTTGATTTCCAAATTCTCTAGATAAATTCACTCCTCACTTCGTGAGTCGTGAATTTATCGATAATTTGGAAATCACTCGTGGCATTACTTATGATAAATTCCTGATTTGTTGACTTCATCAATTTTTATTTTCATTTTTGTTGTTTTTAATCAATCATCATCATCATAGTACATTCACGAATTTAGGCCATTTGTTGACCTGTTTCGGCCTCAAGAGAAACACCATCCAGAAGTCTTTTGAGTGGACGTCCTGGTCTTCTTCTTCCTGCAGGTTGATATCTTAACATTAGTTTGGGTATTCTGTGATCTTCCATTCGATGAACATGTTGTTCGTGTTGAGACTTGAAAGTAGTTTTGAAGTTCCTTAGGACAGGTTACTGGCCCGACGCTAAGTAGTCCAGTGGTAGGGCTGCTACCTTTTAGTCTCTGGACAGACATTAGGATACCGCATTTACTCAGTACCTGATGGAACGGTTATACCGCCGTGACTCGGTCCTCAGAGCCTCGTTTGTGAAAACAGGTTGTACCACGAGAAGGTGAGGATGAGAATTGGGTAGGAGAGGTTATACACACGTCACTACCCCTTACAACCCTTTTAATCAATATATGTAATAATTTTTCAGTGCTAATTATTGTTGAATTTTCTGAAACATATTAAATGCAAAAGAATGGTATGTAAATTTATTGAATTTTTTACTAATTTCTTTATCTGCCTGAAGAGTACTTCCATTTATCAATTTTTGTTTCTTCTTCATCATCATCCTCTTATTGTGTCCTCCTCTTGGAAGGTCGATTCCAAATATGCCTGCAACCATCTCTATCTTCCCATGATTTGCTTCTTTTTAGTTCTTCCCAGTCGTATCCTCTCTCTTGTAGACTTTTCTTCACTTTGTTAATCCATCTTTCTAGTGGTCTACCTTGTGGTTGTTTTCCTTGTATCTTGAGATTTAACATTCTTTGTGGTAGTCTTTTATTTTCCATTCTTTTTAAATGTCCAAACCATTTTAGTCTATTTTTTTCTATGTCTGTTGTTCATTTTTCTACACTTAATGTCTCCCTGATTTTGTCATTCCTTATTCTATCTCAAATTTTATATCTTGAATCTATTTATTTTCTTACGAAATCATCTTTTCTTCAAAATCATTCTCTTTTGCTATTTATAATATGTGTTTTTTTCTCTTTTTAAAAATTTTCTCAGCTCATGGATACGTTCACAAGTCTGTATGTTAAAACTATTAAATACTGCCTGTTTATGTGCAATGTTGTTGAATCCTGTTGCTTTAATATAATTATCAATGTATGTTTCTTTCCTTAAATAAAGTAGTTCTTGAGGAAATGTACTAATATGGTGATGTTGAATGAATTACCTTATTTAAACATTAATTTAGACAGAATGGTAGCAGTGCGATGTAAGAGAAGGTTTGATCTAAGCAGCGTTATTGTACAGAGATTCCATAGGATGTTCATCTGGGAGGTTCATGGAGTCTCTGGGCACAACACGTCTCTCTTCCAGCTGCCGGTAGTAGCTGTAGTAAATCACCCAAACGTACAAGAACAAATCTGAAAATGAAACATATTTTCAGTTAATGCAATCCTAATAGAATTAAACAAAATGCATGAGAAATGACACATGATCAAACATAAACAGTTGACTATAATGGTAATTATATGAAAATTATGCAACTCGCCGGTGGTTGTTTCATAAACCTACTTACTTACTACTTACTCACTGGCACTATCGAACCCGTAGGTTCATGGCCGCATGGACATACGCTCTCCATACATCCCTGTCCTGAGCTAATGCTTTCCAATCATTCCCTGTATAATCTACTTCCCTCAAATCATAGTTCATAAACCTACTTGCTTCTTAATTACTAACTTTATAGTTGGTTGAATAATAGAAGTTATTTTAATTATGCCAAGTTGCTAGACAGATTTTAATTTGGATTTCAGGTAAACTTCCACTTCTAATGTCAGATTTTGCCCATTTTTTGATAATATCTACCTCGGTTTATTTTAATAGGATATACTGAGTTCCATTGTGAAATATCGAAAATTGTGACCACTAGAGCTATTCTAAAAATTTCACTTCAGGTGAACTACTACATTTAATGGTTTTAAAGGGTCCAATTGTGAATCTAAACCATCCAGGGACCCAATCAGATACACAAAAATTTCAACAAGATCTGTCCAGTCGTTTAGGCTTTTTTAATTTCAGGTTTCAAGTAAACCTCCACTTCTAATTGTCGGATTTCGGCCATATCTTGACAATATCTATCTCAGTTCATTTTAATAGGATATGCCGAGTTTCGTTAAGAAACATCGAAAAATGTGACCACTAGAGCGATTTTTAAATTTTCACTTCAGGTGAACTCCTACACCTAATGGTTTTAGAGTGTCCAATTGTGAATCTAAACCATCAAAGGACCCACTCAAATACACATAAAAAATTTCATCAAAATCGGTCATGCCATCAAATCTTTAGAGGATGAAGAAGGCCTACAACTCAATGGTATTAATAAGCTGATAGTTTATGCTGATGATGTAGTACTATTGGCGATAGCGAAGAGATACAAAAGGCCAACACGCACACACTATTGAGTAACACTAAGAAATTGGGACTGGAAGTAAATATCAATAAAACTAAATATATGGTCACACACAGAAATACATTATACTGTATAATGGGAATGGACCGGTAGTGAGAAATGAGGGAAATTTTGAGGAAGTGGCTGAATTTAAATACCTAGGAACAATAATAGGAATGAGATGTACAAAGAAATTAAACATAGGCTCAATTCTGGAAATGCATACTATTTGTATTACAGGGACTCTTGACACCCCAACTCCTTTCAAAATACGTTAAACTGAAAATATTTAAAACTGTTATTCTACTAGTTATATTATATGGGTGTGAAACATGGACTCTTACTTTAAGGGAGGAAAGGAGATTACGAGTATTTGAGAATAAAGCTCTTAGGGAAATTTTTGGACCAAAGAGAGATGAACAGACAGGTGAATGGTGAAAGCTACATAACAGTGAGCTACATGGTCTTTCTAGGAAGCCAGATATAATAACAGTTAAGTCTCGTAGACTGCGACGGGCAGGACATATGGCACGAATGGGGAATGAAAGACGTGCATGGAAGCTTCTTGTAGGAAAGCCAGAGGGAAAACGCCCAGTTGTTAGACCAAGAATGAGGTGGGAGAATAACATTAACTATGATTTGAGGGAAGTCGATTATACAGGAAATGATTGGAAAACATTAGCTCAGGATAGGGATGTATGGAGAGCTTATGTCCGCGCGGCCATGAACCTACGGGTTCGATAGTGCCAGCGAGTAAGTAAGTAATTCTATCATAAAATGAAGTACATGATACATAGTCAATAGTAAATTAAGATGCGAGGTATTTTTACAGAATCGAGGAAAATGATTAAAAACCGAGAGATAGCCAAGTTTTTAATTCCTGAGATTCTGTAAAACACTTAACAAATGTGCGTTGTACATTATTTTTGCGCGTTGGTGTTTTCAAAATAATAAATTAATAGTAAAATAATATCTTTGTTGGAAATATTTGCGTTCATTATAAACAATTGACTAACGTTAACAGTGTGGACAATGTTTATTAGTTGAAACTACAGGAGCCCGTGAGACCAATTAGTGATAAAATGGCGGCAAGTGTGTATTTATTGTTTAATATTGTTTCAAATAAAATTCAGCTCATTTAAAATGCAGTGATTTGTTTCGTATAATGTATATCAACACTACCTTTGGATATTTTTATATACATTAAATTAATTAAAATTGGTAAGAGGCACTCGAAAGAGCATTAAGTTATAAGTTTATGATTGTCTTTTATGAGTTCGTTCAGTGATCCTGTCCATATTCTGCATTGTTTGTAATGGTATCGCTCACACTTTTGGTCGCATATCTTGCATTCACACGAATCACTCGGTTGGTGGAATTTTGTATTTTTGCACATTTTGTGATGATATCCGTGTGTTGCTAAACCTATGATTCTGTGCCTTTGTGGTTGGTTACTTCCAGTCCACTCTCTGTTTACCATGGCGTCTGAGGCGTAGAAATCTTCGTCGATCTCTTTTTCTCTCTGTTTCTTTTTTCGATGACTTTCTTATATGGCTCCGTTGCTGGCAGTAGTATCCTTTGCCTCAGGTCCTCTAGGAAGAAGGTTTCTCTGGCTAGCATATAGGCCATTCTATTTGGTGTGCATTTGCTTGCACCTAATGCCTTTTTGATGAATCTTGGTTTTACTTTTTCTAACCTCTCCAAATCGCTGGTCGATAGTTTCTCCCATATCACTTCTATCCCGTAGGTGACGATCGGGGTGATCACTGATGCGAATAATTTCATGGCTGTGACTAATTTTAACGATGTGATGTCTTTGATACTGCACATAGCTCTTATAGCTGCTGCTGCTCTCTCCTGCACATGTGCGCTGAAGACTTTGTTGTTGGCTGCAGTGTTATGCCTAAATATCTGAATTTGTTGACCATTCTTATCGGTTCTTCTCCTAGTTTTAGATTATCACTTGCCGCTGTTCTTCCTCCTTTCTTGAAAACCATTTGTACGGTCTTGTTGCTGTTTATCTTGAACTCATTTTCCATAGCCCATTGTTGTATCCCATCTATGCCTTTTGCAATTCTTCTTTGTTTTCTGCCCCAATGGCCATGTCGTCCGCATACATTACCAGCGTGGTCCCGTTTGTTGCTTTCCCAATGTCAGCCGTCATTATGTTAAATAGTAGCGGGCTGATGGGGTCTCCTTGTAGTATCCCATTAGTTTGCATAACCTCGTCTGATGCCGCAACCTCATCTGTTATTTGTAACCAGTTTCGCCTCATTATGTCGTGTACTATTCCAACAATGGGGTGCTCGTTTCCAATCATGTCCCTCATCTTCGTGAGTAGTTTTGTTCTGTTTATGTAATCGAACGCTTTTTCATAATCTATGAAGACCACGTAGTATTTCCCTTTCGGTCTGTTGAGGGCTGCTTCTATCTCATATAATAATGCGGATGCTGCTTGCAGAGTGGATTTTCCTTTCCTAAATCCGAATTGGTTATCTGGGATGTTTAATTTTGTGATGTCCATCAATCTGTTTGTAAGTATCTTCATAAAGATTTTGAACAGGGTGTTCTCCAGTACAACGCCTCTGTATGGCGTTTATATACATTGTACATAGTATACATAGAGGGCAGTGGTTTTACTTCCCATACACGGTTTGTAATATGTATTATTATATACAGCTTTCCTCATTAGAGGATTGCCTCAAGGACAAAGTGATACAGACAATTTTTGGAATTGATGAAATACATTTTGTAAATACATTTTAAAAAATTCAAATTGTAGGCCTAATTGAAGTATACATACTATAATGTAGAACTTTTGTAAAGATGGTTTATTAAAATTGAAATTGATCCTCTAATGGCAGCGATAGCAATTTTAGAAAGATACACCCTGGTATAGTACCTCTTGCCCGAGGTATACTTATTTAGGTTACAGTATAGTTATTTAGGTTGGCAACCCCGAAATGTAGGAAGTTGAACTTTA
>JASPKZ010005520.1:0-22150 GCA_030220185.1 Diploptera punctata
GAGAGAAAGAGAGAGAGCAAGTGACGAGAGTAATATGGGTTTTGAAAAAAAAACACGATAAATAAACAAATAATGTTTTCTGCACATTTATAGGTTTTCATTAAAGTGTTATTTTCCGTTTTGTAGAAACTGTTATTCAGTGTTTGATCGTGGTGTTTTTGTTTCGAATCTAAAGTAGAGGTTTTTTTTGCCTCGTAACTCCGAAACTAAGGCGTTCAATGAATTTTAAAATAGTAGATTACATATAATATGCTTGAATCTCACCCGTTATTAAACTATACTTACCTCTTACGTTTTTCTTCGTCGCTATGTAATTCTTCGTTTCTTGACTTTCCGGCGTCATTACGTTCACAACTAAATCTAATCGCGATTGTGCCTCGATCTTGGCTAAGAAAGAAATGTAATTGAAACGTATATATTAATTCGCTTATAAATTTGCAGTCAATTACCAGCTCTATACGGTGTAAGTGATGTAAGTGGAAATGTTTATCACAAGTTAGAACTGACGTCAGTGATAGCAGAATAAGCTTGTAAATATGTAAAGGTGTGGTAACGGCATTGATTTAAATTCTTGTGATTGACACGGATCTTTTCTATGGAATATTTCAAAAGGTCGTCGACCCGACTAGTGCTGTTAGGAACGCTTCGCGCACTTTTCAGAATATACTAAGACGTGGCTCGGAGATTGAATCTCAAGTAAACGGACGTATATAAAATTTAAATATCTATTATTAAAAACACGGCGCCCGTGTTGTTTAAACTGTCACCTACTGAACTTACTAACCCCCAAACAAGAGATGAATTCCTATACCTTCAAAAAAATAGTGTACGGTATAATTAAACGACATGTTGTCTCTGGATTATGTCCCTTGCCTCTGGTACCGAGGGTCGCGGGTGCAAACCTTGTTGGTGTCGATGGATTTTTATAGGACTATTTAACTCATGTCCCTTGGTAGACCAAGAATGAGGTGCGAGAACAACATTATCAATGATTTGAGGGAAGTAGATTATATAGGTGATGATTGGAAAACATTAGCTCAGGAAGGGATGTATGGAGAGCGTATGTCCGCGCGGCCATGAACTTACGGGTTCGACAGAGCCATTGAGTTAGTTATTTAACTCATGATCTAAATGGCAGTCCATGACCAATCACATTTCAATGATTTTGATTTACAACCAATCACAGTCGTTTTTCACCTTCATCCAATGACTAGAATTTTATCAAATGGTTCCCAGATTGTAGTGCACGATTGTTACCAGTTTCTGCTTGCGAGATATATTAGAAAAACATTCGTAGCAATTGATTGTACAAAAACCAGTTATAACGGCTGGGGGACTCTACATGCTGACCACATGTCACCCCAGCACTGGCTAGATGATCATCTACCTCTGTAATTAACACATGTGGATGTGAGGCTAGCAGCCGGCTGGCAGGCCAAGGTCCTTCTAGGCCTGTCGCGCTTGGAAATGTGTGTGTGTCATGTCCTGTAGTCAGTGAAACAGTGCAACAGTTTCCATTTATGGCTGAGCTGGAATATTCGCTTTAGATTTCTTCCAGATTTTTAGGGCTGTTCTGCGTTCTAATCCCTGAGTGAATGATTCCTTTGTTCTCTATTAAGCGTATAATTCGATGGATTACAATGATAGTTGGATACTGAAGAAAAGGGCTTGTTCATTACCATACATTTTGGAGTAGAATATTTTATTTGAACTTTTCAATTATTTCATAATATTGCCACAGTTTTGGATTAAATAGAACGAAGGTGGGCCAAGACAACATACATATTGATTCCATAGCAGGTCTGGAGTCTGAAAGGATTACTATAATTAAATATTAAAATTATAAAACTCTTGCCTGTTGTATCAGTCTTCTGAACTAAAACAAACTTCTGTTCATTAAATATCCTCAAACATTAAAAATTCAGGCCTTTCAGAAGATAGTCTTCCATCAGCATATACAATAGTACACTACTCCAATCTTGAGCTGTCATGTTTACCCTTTATGTTGCATTGGAAAAAAGTTTTAAGGGAAGCAGGTATATCAATGAAATGCAACATATTTTATAAATCAACGCAACTGTTGACCTATGCAGAAGATATTGACATCATAGCGAGAAATGAAAAAAAGTTACATGAGTAGCCTTCAAAGCTTTGAAGGAAGCGACACTACCAATGGGTTTAAGAATTAATGATAGAAGATAAAATATATGGTGATAGCCTATAAAAATTCATCACATTAATGAAATATTAAAATTGAAGGAATGGAATTTGAAAGAGTTTTATAACACTGGATACCTAGGATCAGTAGTGAATCGCACTAATCGGTTAAGTGAGGAAATTGATAGGAGAATAATGAGTGAAAATTGATGATTTTTTTTTATCTATAAAGACATTTAAAATCCAAATATTAAATTCCGTTTATACAAAACACTTATTAAACCTATATTGATTTTTGGTTATGAAACCTGGACATTGCTACAATTTGGATGTAATTAAACTTGGAAGAAAAATATGCGCTCCCCTTCAGAATACAATCGATTAGAGAATTAGATACAACTCGAAACCACACCAAATTTATATATCACCAGATTTTGTAGCCTCAATAAAAACAAGTAAGGTGTATTGATATGGGCTGGAAACGTACAAAGAATGGATACAAACGTGATATCTAAGTGGATGATAAAATCACACCCAGATGACAAGACGTTAGTTGGAAGACCAATGCTTAGATGGTTGGATGGAGTTGTTGAGGATGTAAAGAGCCTTCGCATTTGCAACGGGTCGCCCATGATAGATACATGTGGAGATCTTTTCTACGATCTGATGATGATTATGTTAATATTAAGTCTAGATTTCACAACAAATTAGAAGATATCGAGAAAAAGCTCGGATATTGTGTGTTCTTAAGGATCCAAGTAAATAATTCATTTTCTTTTAATGAATATAAAATATTATTAAACTATTAGCAGCGTATACTCTGAAACCAGTTTTATATTCCTCATTTAGTAATACTCTAAACATAAATTACTCCATTAGTAGAGTCATTATTTATTATTTTATGGCTTTTCATTTTGTATTTTTGACTTGTTTCCCTTCATCGATTTTGACCGCACAGTTGAAACTAATGCTGATTATTACTCTATTAAACAGGGCATTAACAAGTTCAGAAGTATCATTATTTAACAGTAGAAAAAGAAGAAATTAGAAAATACATTATCAATAAAGCGGGGGCCCTACTCTTTGCCGTTTCCTACATTTCGATCACCATGTCTCCCTGTCATTCGATTTTTCTTCTGCGTTTGCCCTGTCGAGCATATCCATTCTAATTCCTTCTCTCAATTACGTTGCTTCTCTTTATGGTCAGCTGATATAATTCAAACATCCTTTTGGCCATCTTTCCTCTTCTATCATGTTCACATTACCATACCATAATAACTTCCAGTAAGACCGATGCATTGAGCATACATATTACCTCCTAACATTTATATCAAATCGAGGCAATATCAGGAATATATTAATCTGAAATATGCAATATCATTTCCTTCTTCTTCTTCTTAATCATAATTTATAGGATTTTCATCCTGTTTATTTCCAAAAAATTGCTCCTCGGAGGAAGACGTATTGGATGTGCATCTTTGATCCGAGGCTTGATCCTTGGGACTGCGAGCAATGTATAAGATACACCTTGAAGTGGGTTGCTAGCCCGTTTTCATGGCGGGTTTATTATTAAGCGTTTCCTCCCTAGGCCGATTGCCTTCACCCAGCTCCAGAGCCCAGCCTGCCCCGTTTTATTTCGGAGTTGTCTCTCCTAGATGGGTTGTCTTGCAGGACTAACGAACTCCATCCGCCCGTTTGTCAATCTACAAGGCAGTAGATGTAGACTTGCCTCTTCCGTCAGGTACATCGTACCGAAGGACTCCTTCTCGGCTGTATCTGCCGTTGAAATCTTCACCGTAACCTTGGCAAGGGGCCCTCACAAGGTACTCCGGGCAAGCTGAACCACGGTTTTTTACGATGTGTTACTCCTCACCCTTTTTCAATCTGGCTTGGGACATATGCATATAATCTAAAAGAGTCACTTATTTCTATTAAAGGATTCCCTTAAGGCCTATAGACCTATCACTGACCTTAGAATGCTTATAAAATGAATGTTTTATCTGAATCTATTCGCAGTAGAAGAATGAAACATTTATTCTTTATTTATTAGTTCCTTTTACTGTTAACATAAGCTTTTAATATAATTTAATTTAACAGACGATATTTTAAACGTGGTATTACAATGTAATTATGGTTTTGATAATTATTTCCCGAAAAATTAAAAGCAAATAGTTCTATAATTAATACAACGTGAGATGACATGAACTATATAAAATGTATTATTTAACATTAGCCATACACAACAATCTGAAGCCTCTTAGGCGTATGCCTATGTGTTATTTTCGTAATCAATACTGTGTTGATCCACTGTGAGAAAAGTCCTCCGTGTCGATCTGAAGAAGTAATTATTCACAGATTATCCCTCAGTTTTAGGATATTAATTTATAGTCATAGATTAGGCATATATTAAACACACAAAATAGTTGAATTAAGCCAAAAGATAGAGGGAAGATATACAAAAAGAGAAAAAAGATAAATTAAAAATGTAATAGAAGCAGAAGTAAAATAAAAGAGAAATAAAAAACAAAGCTAAAGATAAGAGAAAGAAGATAGGATTTCCATGTAGGCCTAACTTGTGCCAATTACAGGAGATGAAGGACGAGTTGTAAGGTGGCGGTATAATAATTTTACTTCTGATCATCTAGCAGTAGAAAGCCATCTCCTAGCTCAGTGATGAATAACAAAATGCACTTTAGTACATTGCGTGTGTGTTTCTGCAGGACTTGACAGCAAGAAGACTTATGTTTATACGATCACAACTTAAGTGGAACTAATCAGACAAGAAAATCAGAGCCTATTAAATAAAGGAAAAGAAAGTACTTTACATGGTATTTTATACTTTGCACTAATGCATGTGAAACTACGTTTATGAGAACAAAATGCACTCATTTCTATGATATCAAATTGTCCTTATTAAATCCAAATGCTAATATACGCAAACATCCGCAATTTGTTCTTAGTCAATTTCATTATATATTACTTCCTTAATTAATTAATTCTTCTTCTTCTTCAATCCTCCATGATAGGTTTAAATATGTTCTTTCTTCAATTATTGTTGCCTGTTCTTAGGTCTTCATATTACCGCTTCCTGTGTCGTCCTTGTTGTCTTCTGTCCCTATGTAGATTATCCCTTGCAGTCTTGACAATTCTATTGCTGTCCATCCTGCTTATATGCGTATCCCATTCACATAATAAAGGATGGCAAGGTCAAGGATGAGTTTTATGAAGGATATTATAAGTATTTGATAGTCTTTCGCGATATACGAAAATTGTCTTAGGAGGCTTTAATGCAAAAGTGGGGCGGGTCCAAAATGCCAGCCAGTAACCTACTTGGAAGAGTAAAATTCCGATTTCTTAGAGCACCACTTCTAATCAATTAATCCATTCATAAATTTTTACCCAAACTCAGCATTCTCTTGCCACGCATGCAGTTGTTACTAAAGATATGTCTCTTATTTTTCATATCACTCACTCTTTTGCACGTTAACGACTTCAGGAGGCCCCATGTGGAAATGAGAAGAGGACTTTGCTAAATGGAGTCATCTGGTTTCACCAAAATTCAACACAAAAATTAAGCATCAGTTTCAAGTCGGTGACCACGAAATTCCATTCTTCATTCAAAATTAATTGGAAGCCTGAAGTTCTCATTTTATGAGTTATAGTGTGTATATCAATGCTAGAACTGTAAATTTGTCTACTGACATTAAATAAATAATAGTTTTAAAAAACTAAAACAACACGCTTTATTAGAAAACCGAACTAAATAAAATTAAAAATAATTTTAATTTCCAACACGCTTGGGATAAATAATTTTACCATCAAAAGCGTGGGGTGCTCTTTATCAATTAATATATTTGATAATAAACAGATATTGGTAAAAGTAAAGTCTCTCGGAAGAAAATGAAAAAATCATAAAAAGCACCCCCACGCTTTTGATGGTAAAATTATTTATCTCAAGCGTGTTGGAAATTAAAATTATTTTTCATTTTTTAGTTCGGTTTTCTAATAAAGCGTATTGTTTTAGTTATTTAAAACTATTATTTATTTTTTAGTTTTAATATTTTACAGAATAAGATAAAATGTAAATATCTTTAAATTCGATACTATTGTAGTATGAGCTAAAAGTAATACTCTTCTAAAAAAACCTCCAGCCGAATTTGAACCAGCGACCTATGGATTACTGAAATTATATACCACTAGAGTTCACTGCTCTACCAACTGAGCTCTTACAACGATTGACTAAAAAGTCGACAAGTCCGCAACCTATTACACTAGTTTTCATTTTTTTGATTTTCTGATGATTCTGGCCAGGATTTTAGAAACAAAATATGAAATTATTGTATTGTCACGGGTCCTTTACAAGTATACAAAGTTTCAAGTCGATCCAATGCTTCTAAGTTGGTGAAAACCGTGTTCAAAGTTTCCGTTACATAGATACAAGGACACTTTTTTTATTATCTCACGATTCTGGCCAGGGTTTTAGAAACAAATATGAAATTATTGTATTGTCACGGGTCCTTTACAAGTATACAACGTTTCAAGTCGATCCAATGTTTCTAAATGGGTGATAATCGTGTTCAAAAATTCCGTTACATAGATACAAGGACACTTTTTGATTTTCTGATGATCCTGGCCAGGATTTTAGAAAATAAATATGAAATTCTTGTGTTGTCACGGGTCCTTTACACGTATACAAAGTTTCAAGTCGATCCAATGTTTCTAAGTGGGTGAAAATCGTGTTCAAAAATTCCGTTACATAGATATAATGACACTTTTTTTATTTTCTGATGATTTTGGCCATGATTTTATAAACAAAATATGAAATTATTGTATTGTCACGGGTCTTTTACAAGTATACAAAGTTTCAAGTCGATCCAATTATTTTAAGTGGGTGAAAATTTCGTTGAAAGATTCCGTTACATAGATAGATAGATAGATAGATAGATACAGGTCAAGCTAATATAAAGCGTGTAAAAAGCCGAGATGTGCACTTCCCGTGGAGGGATGATATGTAGTTTTAATCCTACAATGTACACATCTATGTAAAATTCGCTATAACATTTACTTCCTGTTAAAAATGAATCGTTTTATACGTTTTTAAGAAGTTATAATTGTGCTTGTGTGTACGTTGTTTAATTGTTATAACGGGAAAATAAAATAACCTCTGTCAGTTTTAATTTCATCACCCCAAGCCTCCTAGGCTAATCGGGACACAACTTTTCAGAAAGGATCAGATATAAACTCTTTTTTGTGGACATGGAAGGTCTCTCCGGATAATTGGATAATTTGATAACCGGAACCTCATCTGAGACAATTAAAACATTTAAGTCAAGACACGTCGCCCTCTCATTCACTCATGATAAATAAGGATAATGATATAGGTGTTTGCTGACCAGATAGTGTTCGGAAAAAAAATTATCTCAACCTTTTTTTTGTCTTACAAATGACAAAACATACAGGGGAAAATGTTCTGGCCGGGATCCAAACCCAATCCCGCTGCAACGTTACACCTAGACCATCCATCCATAGTAATTCTGTCCGAGGGCAGGTCCTTCACTGCAATCATAGCATTTTCAGGCTATGCTTTGCAACTTTACTAGGGAATTGTGTAGGTGTGGTAGCTTCCCGTTGCTTTCCACACCGTTGAAGGATGATGATGATGATAATGAGAAGGATGATGATGATGGCCATATGATTTCGGGGACCGTTTGGGCCTAACATTTGTCTTACAGGTGAGGAAAAACCCCGATAAAAACCTCACCCAGAAAAACTGCCCCGACCGGGAATCGAACCCGGGCCCGCTGCGTGACAAGGCAGCACGCTACCTCGAGGCCACAGCGGTGGACATACCTAGACCATAAGGATGGACAAATTAAAAAAAACCTAATAGCATAAAATACAATAATACAAAAGGTATTGTATTGTTATTAATATTAGTATTATTATTATTATTATTATTATTATTATTATTATTATTATTATTATTATTATTATTATTATCAGCAACTATTGAGAAGAAAATTATAGGTTATGTTGACAGAAGGAACATGGCTTGTAATACCAAGTAATCCGTATAGCATAGCAATACGTTTTTTAATTTCAACGCGTAAAACTTGCTATTCAGAGTTATAGACATTCGATTTTATCCTATTCATCAGAACTGCAAAATCTAATTCTCTCCTGCTGAATATTTTCAAACGGTCATTTAATTTATTCCAGCTTGTACTTACAGCCTTATAAGCTTACAAGTTTCATAAAATATAAATTCACCGTTACGCTTTATTATTATAAAGGTTTAATTGGTGGAGATTAGCAATTAATGGTACAATGCTCACAACACTGTATTATATTTTGCTTACTTTACTCCACTCCATACCCCTACAGGGATATATTTGGTGTTTATAGGATTATAGTCAGTGGTTGTAAAATAATACTGTTATACATTACGCTACGTCCAAGATGTCACGCGTTGTAATTATGTAAATGTAAATCGTTACCCTCTTCCTATAAACATTCGAAAGGAGCTCAGAAGACTTCGTCATTTTGACTCTTTAATTGAGAAATTTAGCCTTGAAAAGAAAAGTTCAAAGGATCATCAAGATGGAAATATTCAACATAGCTATGTAATGAAATGTAAGCTAGTACTGCCTCACAATAAGGACGCTCTTAAATAAGAAATAACATTTTAACACGCTTTAAAAAAAATGAATTGTTTCCGACCAGGATAGAATCTGCTAATACTCTAAATTTAATCTGATATTTTAATTTTTACTAGGATTTTTTTTATTTCCATTTACTACTAAACTTACACGAATACGTTATTGCATAATTTAGCACTGTATAATCAATGTTTGTAACTTGTAATTGCAATTGTAATCCGGTTTAGTGCTGAACTTGATTTGTGTTAAATCTATAGTATTATTTTTCATATTGTGTCATTTCAGTATTTTACTATCTCATAAAATTACAGAAAAGAAACAGATATTATGAACTGTAATATTCACAAAAATGGACACAACTTTCATCAACTTGTTGCCACACTTATAACATCTTATTCATTGTAGTTTAATCCCTCGTCTATAGGTACGTTTACACGCCCCACGCCACTCGGGCTTTACAGTGGCTCGACCTGTCGGGAGAGGCATTTTTTAAACTTTGGATCACACACATGCTACTTATTTTGACCACACAGAATGCAAATGGCTTCCCAGAATGAGTGATCAGCTCAACCCAGGGTCTCCTCGCAGACAATACAAATATTTAAGACGAAACACCATTTAATCACACATTCACACTAAACATAGTGAATATCATAATGATGGCCAGATGATATTCCGCGCCTCTTTGGGTCATAAAGTTTCTTGACATATGTCTAACAAGTAAAAAAAAAAAATGAAAAACTCCCATCGCCTGGAAATTTGTCCCGATGGGGGACCGGGATTCAAACACGGGCCTGCTGCGTACGAGGCAGCGAAGCCACCCCAAGATCAGAGCGTTGGACATTATTTTAAAATAATTTTTAACCACCGTTGAAGGTATATAGACTTAAAAGTAACAATTGTGAAATATTTTATATCGGTAAAACCAACAGAAATTTTGATATAAGATTCAGCGAACATTTTAAAAATATTAAATAGAATGGGGGGAAAATCAAGTTATGCAAAACACATAATAGAAACAAGTCACGAATTGTACATAATTAATAAGCTATTATCGACAATACGCAAATATAATAAAAATCAGAAAAAAAAAACCTAGAAGAAATAGAAATTTAAAAAGAAGTCAATAACAAGAACACAGGCCTACTGAATGAAAACATAACCCTCTATATGGAATAATGGCCGAACACAAATTATACATTTTATCGGCTGTAGATGGAACACGTTCCGAAAGGCTTTCATTATTTTAAAATGAAGTTTCACGTAGTTGAGAACAACTGACATGTCAAGTATAAATTTTATAATGTGAACATTTTAAACAAGCAGGGACATCAGTAGAAACTATGTGACATAAAAATTATAAGTCAATATTTGCAATGATTATACTTTATAGACTAACTAAAAATAAAAGATTTCACTTACTTGCATTTTAACACATGCGACACAATTTATATTCATTTTGTGAATTGGCAGTGCTGATTAATTCACCTTATTTTGTTTTTGTTACAATAATATATTATTTTATCCTATTTTTATTTTGTTACTATAATTTTAATCGTAAGTGTAAATTATCCATACATTTAGGTTAATTTTTTATTTACTGTATTTAGCAATTCTTGTTCAGCGGTTTTTAGGTACAGTAGTAGAGTTGTCAGAATTGTTATTGATGTGATAGTTATTTTTGCTCTCAAATATTGACAACTTGATTTCTGTGAATGGTTCGCCAGCAGCTAATTATACAGATGTCTCATCCTTAACATTCCCCACATTTCACTTGTTCCTTCTGTCATTTTTTAAAATCTTTATCATATGTATTCATTCTGTTCACATCCCAAAACCTTCAAGGTAGCACAAGTAAATACCGAACGTTTAATATGGTATTTCTCAGAATTTTATTTTATATTTTTCTTATTTAAGTTTTGATGCAGTTCTCATATCCGAATCTTGATTAAAACCTTCTTCTTCAGTTAATTTGCAAAATTGCTCCCTCTGTAGAAATGAAAAAAAAAACAGGGTAGGTGGTGTAACAGTTTACGTCCGTTCTGATTTGAAATATAAAATCATCAGTAAATCAACAAATTAACAAACAGAGCGTCCATATTGTTTTTTCCTTGAAAATATACAAAACCAAAGTAGAATACAAAGCGTAGAAATGAACTTCCTTAGAAGAACAAAAGACTGTACAAGATTGGATCGGATAAAGAATGAAGATATAATAAATAATAGTTTTAAAGAACTAAAGCATGTTTTAGTTTTTTTAAACTATTATTTATTTTTTATTTTTTTGTTTTAATATTCTACAGCATAAGATCATGTAAATATCGTCCCCTCCGCTACTATTGTAGTATGAGCTAAAAGTAAATATCTTCTAAAAAAATCCTCCCAACCGGATTTGAACCAGCGACCTATGGATTACTGAAATTATATACTCGATTTCCATGCTTCAGCTCCATATGTAAGAGTACTACTCATTACTGAATTAGGTCTATATATTTCAAACTTATTTTTCCTGTTTATGTATTTTCCATGGGATACCATTTAACAATGCTGTTACAACTATACCATTAATTTTTCTATTCTCAATGCCACTTTCTTGTCCCTCCTCTTTATCTAATTTTGCCCCTCAAATACTCAACTTCTTCACTCATCTAATATACCACATCTCATCTTTTAATATTTAATCTTCAGTTTCTGATCCTCGTCACATATAAACAGCTTTTTGTATGGTTAATAATAATAATAATAATAATAATAATAATAATAATAATAATAATAATAATAATAATAATAATAATAATAATACTGTATATACATACAGATTTTTAATTTTCACACATCTTTCTGTGCCTAAAGTTTTATTTTGCTTCTCCACTCATCTCTATCCATCCACCCCATGTTCTCCAGTTCTCTTGTTCTCATTCCAGTTCTTATTTCTTGCATCCACGAGTTTCGAGGCCTTCCTTTCCTTCTTCTTCCAGGTGGACACCATTCCGATGTTTATCTGGGTAACCTTTATTCTTGCATTCGTCGTACATGTCCATACCAATTTAATTGATTATATCTTATATAATCTACTATTGAATGTCTGATAAATAATTTTTTCTCGTATGACTATTTATTTTTTCTAATTTTGAACATCTTGCTGCTCTACCTACAAAATCCATCGACATAAGTTTTTGTTGTAAGTATTTATTGAATTTCCAAACTTCAGCTCCATATGTGACAGTACTTCTCACTATTGAATTATATATTTTTAATTTAAATTATAACAAAGTTAGTAATAATAATAATAATAAATAATAATAATAATTTACCATTTAAGTTGGCAGAGATAGGTCTACGTATAAGGCCTTGTGTTCTACCCAAACAGCGAAACATATTAGATACAGGAAAATTGCATAGTAACATTAACTCGCCACTATCAAAACCATAGGTTCATGGCCACATGGATATACCTCTCCATACAACACAATCCTGGGCTAATGTTTTCCAATCATCTTCTGTTATAATTTAACTCTTTCAAATCATGATTAATGTTAATCTTCCCCTTATTCTTACTGGGCGCATTATCTCTGACTTACGTGCCCTCTTTCATTCCCCATTTTCCTGTCATAGGCTATGTTCTGCCTATCGCAGTCTACGAGACTTAACTGTTATTATTACATCCAGTTTCCTATAAAGATCATTAATTCAAAGTCATGTAGTCTTCTCAGTTCACCTGTCTGTTGGTCTCTCTTTTGTTGGTCTACGAAACCCCAGTAGACACTGATGAGGATCTGCTTGGTAGGATCCTAGCTGCCCCTCTCGTATAATAGGCTCCAGGAATTTTTAAAAATAGCTTGACAAAATTTTCTGCGCCGGTCATGCCTGCATTGAGACTGGTAGTCACAACTTTTAACAAATGCTGTAATCTGCAAGGTGTTGCTATTGTTTTTTATATGTTGCGGCAATGTCTTGTTATGGAATGTATGTATTGTTTTTGCAATAAATAATATAAAATCTGCTAAATGTAGCCCTGCGTTTTGTTAAATAAAACATGAGCTATTCATTTCCGGGCATAGGTTCCTTATATCAAAATGTTCAGTTTGGTTTTGTCTCCTTATACTCAATTTTGACCCAAAAAATATTGAACATACCCTGTATATAAAATACAAATCAGGGATTCCATGCCACTCACGTAAATTAAAATATAAAATACAGAAAAAACACGCAATTTATTGTTTAAGTATGTGTTAATTATTTGAAAGAAATGCGTATGTTGATTTTCCAAAAAAAAAAGTGAGAAATGCCTTAAAGTGAAGTGAGAAGTTGAGTTCAAAGTAACCTAAAATCAACATAGTTTGCAATGTAATATATATATATATATATATATATTAATCATTGCTCAGACAGTGTAGCTAACTTATCACAAAAATCCGCTATTTAACTAGTAAACGTCAAACTAATCTGGTGTACTAACTCGCCCATTTTCTCACCCTAACTTGCCCATTTTATCATAAGTAATACCACGAGTGATTTCCAAATTATCGATAAATTTGGAAATCAAGAGTGGCATTTGTTAGGACTATTTAAAAAATAAAGTTAAGCTCTTTACTAAAAAATAATTATTTGAATATAGTTACCGATGTTTTAAAATATGTATATAGTTAATGTAAACGGCGATGTTTGAAAACAAATTAGAAATGTGAGGTTATGTATATTCACTGCAGCTCGATCATATTATTTATTGTCAAATAGGATCGCATTATTGTAAGAATGCACTCTAGTGGAGAAATAAAGAAACACATCAAACTATTATAATCAACATTATAGGTTAATCATTTATATTTTGAATAAACAACTCAGTAAAATCACTGAATCTATTCATTATTTGCTATATTCAATATATTTGTTGGAGAAAAATAATGGTCTAACCTGTTCAGAATATTAAAAAAAGGAGGAGCTTTCTTTATCACAAAAGCAGGAGCTGATAAAGAGAAATCGATAAAGAGCGAGGTGAAACACGACTGTCATTGGTGTGTAAAACAGAATTCATTGAAACGTGATTAGTCATTGACTACCATTTGCGACATGAGTTAAATAGTCACCATAACTTCCCCGCTAATGTAGGGATAAAACCCCTTTATATGTTGGTATTTGACTCTAGATGGAACATGTGTTATCACATTGGCCAACACGACGCTAGCAGTCACTGTTCTCCGATCGAATATTCACAGGTGGTACGGTGACATAGAATAGCCTACATTTATTTTGACATCAGTGGAAAAAATATTTTTGAATGTATTTAATGTACAATGATTTCAGATAAAAGGAAGCAAACTTCCATTGAATGAATTCAGGTACTGAATGAAAAAAGGCGTACTGAATTTTCTAATAGTCTTTTCCATTTAAGGAATAAGTAATCAACACTAGAAACATGAATGACAATCCCCAGCTATTCAGTAGGTACTGTGAATTTGGAGGGTATCTCTTTCTCACTCTCTCTAACTGGAGAGCATGTAATTACTATACCTCTTCAATTATCTATCCGCCTGTTATTACTTTCTATAATGCCGAGACCTCCTACTCCTGTTACACAAAGCATGCAATAACTACCTAATGTTAAGTTCAAGAATTCTAACTATTACGTTTCCCTGTCATTTACTGCAATAATGGAGTCTTACCTCGCTAACATAAGCTTTACAAAATTCAATTACATGTGATTAAAAAAGTAATTAATCCATTCTCTTCAGAAGTAAACAGTAACAACTGTTAAATATTTCTGTGTTTTCGAGTTGGTCTACATTCTTAAAAAATATAAAATTCCAAATGAAAGTAAAAATAATTTAAAGACAAAACATAATTTAAATAATTGTAATGAAACCCTCCATAGTATCTTTACCTTGTCGTGGTGGAGTGGCTTGCGTGCTTAAATGATCCCGAGAGCTATGCCGGCGGTAGCATTGCTGCCGATAGGGTTACTCATGCCGGACTGGTCAAAGGTGATAAGCCAGACGAAAAAAGTACCTTGGTCGAAAGAGTGACGATCTTTCACCGTAAAAATACAACCGCCAAGAAATGCGGACATGGGTTCAACTGGGGTAAAATTTTTCGGAGGTCAAACAGTCCCCCATTCGGTTCTTCCGGCGGGGACTACTTCAGGGAACCCATGCCAAAAGCTCAAGCATTAACTCAGGATAGGGATGTATGGAGAGCTAATGTCCGCGCGGCGATGAACCTGCGGGTTTGATAGTGCCAGTGAGTGAGTACAAAATAAAAATGTCCAAACATTCCATGTTCCTAGGAACGTGCCCCTGTATTTGAACCTTTGACATGGATTCCCTGAAGTAGTCCCCGCCCGGAGAACCGAATAGGAGACTATTTTATCTCTGGAAAATGTTACCCCAGTGAAACCCAATTTCGGATTTCTAGACGGTTGTATTTTTATGGCGAAAGATCGTCACTATTTCGACCAACGTGCCTTCCGTCTGGCTTATCGCCTTCAAACCTGTCCGGCATGGGTAACCCTTTCGGCTGAAACGCTACAAGTTCTTAGGATTGTTTTTGAAGTGAGATGAACAGTCAGGCGAATGGTGATCTGCCGACAGAATCTGTCGTCCGCAACCGCCCCGCCTCACTCCTCTCCGCTCTATTTAACGCAGGGACGTCTATCTTCTTCACACAGTCCGTTAAACATTGCTGGATTTTGACTTCGATTTCTGTGCCTTGCAGTTAAAAGCGTCAGTTTCTCTGGGAGACATTTCAAGGTGGCTTTTGGCATGCAATGGTTGACAGTTGTAAATACTTTTACTTTTTCAAATTCAAGATTAAAAGAAATATTTGCAAATTTACTGACTAAACTGAGAAACATTTAGGATATCTTAATATGTCTGCCATCATGATATCTCATATTATTAATTTCGCAACAGATTACATATAATTAACCATTAAATTGACAATGTATCATATAAGACATATTGCTTTATTTATTTAATTTAGCTTACGGTTATGGATGATTTGTTTTCACTGCAGTCCGACACATTTAAATATACTGGTATGAAAAACTGAGTTTCTGCAATTTAAAGCTAAACATTTAAAAACTTCTAAAATGTTGAGTTATAGGCATGGTACATAACTTAGATGAACTTAAATTTAACAAATATAATTTGGCATATATTCTGGTGTTTTCTATTTCTATTTCGCACGCTATATAAACTCGTACATACATACCTATATAACTACATAATAACTTTATATACACAGAAAACTAATTTATGTGTATAGATCTACTTTTTTTAAATATACATTCACATGCTTCATACCTTTTTAGTTGAATAAAAAAAAACGTGAAGACGGGACATGTGAAGGCATGATTGGTGTCAAACGTGTCTGATATTGATTAATGGCAACAAAACTTCATAATTATAAAGCTGATGAATAATTCAAATAATTAAATCAATTCAATGCGAAGGTAAGATTAAAAAAAAAAACAAACTTCCTGGTGAGACAACTTGAGGTGATAAAATTGCTGACAGGAAAGATGAGAAATGTATATTTATGCGGAGAAATTGACACCTAACTGACAAATTATGACCAACCTCACTTATGAACAGGATGAGGAATACGTCTCATGAATTCAAGAACGCAATCTGTTTTTATAATCTTGAGAGAAAATTTAATATTTATTCTACGAAAATCGCCTTCCAGTAAAACCATTGAAAATATTAACAGTTTTTATATTTATAACAGATTTCATGGGTTGCACGTCTTACAAAATGTCCCCGCAGGATTTTATATAACTCGACATTTTATGTAGGTAATAAAGAAAAATAATGAGAACAACGGCATACTCTGCAAAAACATGGCATTCAAATCTAGAACAACAAGTATATTAAATTATTCAGAAATGGATTTTTGGAGGCGTTCAGCTGGTATTTCTAGAAGAGATAAATTAAGAAACAATATAATTAAACAAAACATTAATGTTGAAAGTCAATTGTGGATTTCATAAAAAAAAAACAAAATGGTATGGTCATGTAAAAAAACGACAAAAGATAGATTTCCAAGAAGAATACTAGAATGGATGCCACTTGGTAGAAGAAGAAGAAGAAGAAGAAGACAACCAAAAATGACGTGTACTGATGGTGTTTTGAGCAGCTTGACGGAAAAAAGGATTGGACAATGGAGATTGGAATGACAGAAAGATATGGAAGAGAATGACAGTAGATTAATCGGGCGTAGGAAGATGTGAAACATTGTCAAATCTGCTAAAATTATGAAAAATTAAGAAAAATCGTATACATCGATTTAAATGTATTATTTATTAATCCCAAGCTTAGATGGAATGATATAATTTTAGTTGTCTTCAGGATCCCCATTACATTTGACCGTTGAATTTATTCCAATAATTCTGGAGTGCCCTACACTGCTTGACGTGGTCTTAGTTCATATTAGCATTCTTCTTGCTTAGAATCTGTTATGTGGATCCGATATAGATGTTTTGCCAGACGCTGGCGGCGGATATTTACGCGGACTTCTTGGTAATTCTGGAATACCATTTTTTAAGACGTTCCATAATTTCTCTTGATTTATACAACAGATCTACATGATTGTAAACCAGATTTATGATAATTGCTGGATGGTCATCTAATTATAATTATTCTTTATTGGGGGATTTTATGTACCATAGCTCAAAACGATTTCTTATGAAGTAAGATTGACATTAATTTTATTATCATTCATTTTCTAATGGTGATTTATGATTTGATAACATTTACTGAATTTCAGGATGATTTACTTTTTTTCCACTGTTCCCTTATCCTTGTATGGTTTACCTGGATTATTCAGAGATGAAGGGTAGATTCGTGTTTTTGAGAATTATAATTTATGTTCCTTTATTTGCCAAATCATCTGCTTTCCTGTAACACCAACAAGGGAAGGAATCCAATAAATCGAGAATTTTCTTCCAGTTTTAAATGCATGCACAGGTATTTTTCTTAAATTTTGTATTTAATCAAAACTTGGTATTTTATTTAATGACGCTCTTTAAAAATTGAGGTCATTATTGTCACAATTCAGAGCTTGGCGTGAAAGAAAGGATAACCTTGTCTATAGGCTTCTTATTTCAGGCTTGAGATTCTTTTATGAGTCGTAAATCTACGACAAGATAAACAGCTTGATTCCCCTTCCCGAGGTAAATCAAAATTTTTACGCCCTTAAAAATCCTTCGACCACTGCCGGATTAAGCCCGCGAACCTCGCAACCAGAGATATAATGGCATATTGGATAATAATTATAATAAGAATGTTTACGATTATTTCTTATATTTGGAATACATACAGCCCTACAAATCGGTAACTTGAAATGAGATCCCCCATTTACTTGTTTTGTAAGACCAGTATTATTTCAGTAAATCAAGAATGTGATACCGGATTATTAATATGTAGTTATTGATTGTTAGCTCACGTAAATAATAGGGTTATAGTTTATATATGCCATAGAGTTTTAAAATCAAGAAGTATTTAATTACAATATTCACATTTACATATTGACACACACACGCATATGCGTGAGCTAACAATCAATAACTACATATTAATAATACCACATTCGTTGATTTACTGAAATGATACTGGTCTTACAAAACAAAGTAAATTGATATATATATATATATATATATATATATATATATACTACTTAATAAAATATAACAATTACAAACATATAATGGACCAGATAACAAACGAGGATATCCGTGAAGAACTGCAGATCTACTCCATAAAAGAAAATATATTTAACATCAAGATTCATTGGAAAGAACATGTAGAAAGAATGGAAGAAAGTAGATCACCAAATAAACTCTTACATTATTTTCCGAGAGTAAGAAGAGATGTCGAACGTCCTCGGAAGACATGGTCTTGGATCTATTAGTGAAGACGGAACAGGCAATTAATGCCTAAACCACGAAGTGAAAAAGAAGAAGACATAACATATATATTTAAATCTGAATAGAGACGGTTAGAAGCAAAGATGTATAGACAAAAAAAAATAAAGTTTAAGGGTCAGTTTCACCAACAGAGGTAACTGTATTACGCCAGTTTTCCCCATATATAATACTTACTTACTTACTTACTTACTCACTGGCACTATCGAACCCGTAGGTTCATGGCCGCGCGGACATAAGCTCTCCATACATCCCTATCCTGAGCTAATGCTTTCCATCATTCCCTGTATAATCTACTTCCCTCAAATCATAGTTAATGTTGTTCTCCCACCTCATTCTTGGTCTACCAACTGGGCGTTTCCCCTCTGGCTTTCCTACAAGAAGTTTCCATGCACGTCTTTCATTCCCATACGCGCAACATGTCCTGCCCATCGCAGTCTACGAGACTTAACTGTTCTTATTATATCTGGCTTCCTATACAGACCATGTAGTTCATTATTATGTAGTCTTCTCCATTCACCTGTCTGTTCATCTCTCTTGGTCCAAAATTTTCCTAAGAACTTATTCTCAAATACTCGTAATCTCCTTTCCTCCTTAAAGTAAGAGTCCATGTTTCGTACCCATATAATATAACTGGTAGAGTAGAATAATATAATACATAGCTTAAATTGGCGTACCTCTGTTGGTGAAACCGACCTAAGTCGTATAAGAAACTCATAGGTAATTGAAAATGATAACAATGATGCTTTTTCTACTCCTAACATATACACTTAAATCCCTTTACCACTATATAAAATTAAGCTGGAAGAATGTAATGATGCACCAAACTCGTTTCTGGCGAAAAAATCACTTACATCCCTTATCTGCTAACCGCCTCAATTCCAAGTAGGCTACGAGTAATCACTCTCTTCTAGGTATTATTAAATTGAGACAGGAATGAATTTAAATATTAACTGATATTATCTATTTTAACTGTATAAAAATAAAAAGATGTAAATTAGTAGCCTAATAAGTCGCAATATACGAATTAAGACAACGGAGAAAATATTATCATAAGTAATGCCACGAGTGATTTCCAAATTATCGATAAATTCACGACTCACGAGGCGAGGAGTGAATTTATCTAGAGAATTTTGAAATAAAGAATGACATTTGTTAGGACTATTTAACGAATAAAATTAAGTTCTTTACTAAAAAATAATTATTTGAATATAGTTACCGGTGTTTTTTAAAATTGCCTATGTATATAGTTCATGTAAACGGCGATGTTTTGAAAACAATTTAGAATGTGTGGTATGTATAATTCACTGCACTCGAACGATCCGATTATTTATTGTTAAATAGGATCGCCAATATTGTAAGAATGCACTCTAGTGGAGAAATAATGAAACACATCAAACTATTATAATCAACATTATAGGTTAATCATTTATATTTTGAATAAACAACTCAGTAAAATCACTGAATCTATTCATTATTTGCTATATTCAATGTATTTGTTGGAGAAAAATAATGGTCTAACCTGTGCAGAATATTAAAAAAGGAGGTGCTTTCTTATCACATAAGCAGGAGCTGATAAAGAGAAATCGATAATCGCACGAGTGTAAACACGACTGTCATTGGTGTGGTAATAAACAGAATTCATTGAAACGTGATTGGTCATTGACTACCCATTTGCGACATGAGTTAAATAGTGTCAAAGAAGACTTCACAAGGTATAGAGGTAGAAACATGTGTGTTTGAATGGATATCCCAGTGAAAATACGTAAATGACATTTTTAGATTCATCGGATATTAAATTGGTACTTCTTAATAAGGTCCGATCAAGGACGAATACATTTTCTAGTTGTATATTTAACCTCAAGAGTCCAAATGTCCCTTTTTTCCCCCCTTCTTGTTTTCTTGGTCACTAGATTCTCCAAGAATTTGACATATTTTACAAAGATTACAACTGCCGCTTAAATTTTCCAGGGTGGGTACCATTCTTTACCAATTCATGAAGGATGCGATGGTCTCTGGTATTTATAATAGACATATGGAACGTATGAATAATTTATTACTATAAATATTTTCTCTAAGTCTTCTGTGTATGGAATAAACTCTATTGTATATTCTATCTAAAACACCTACTTGGAAACATAAACTCACCGAGTAAAATTCCTGCCGGCTAGCCTGCATTTTCAACTTCGGCACAATTTCTTATAATCCCCTGCAGGCGTACTGCCTTTCCTAGCATTTCAAATAACAAACTAAAACACCACGAGATTTTACAATTTTATTCTCCAATGACTGTCCTAAATTCCTTTCAACTCTTTCAAAATATACCTGAGGGTGTAAGTTTAATGTTTGAAACTCAACGTAATGATGAAGAAAAAGGTAACAGGGAGACCGAGGGAAGGTGGGGGATAAAAGACCCCATATTTGACCTGCAACACCGTGAGAAACATGTACCGCCTCAACCCAGACCCAGCATGAACCGTGGTACTTTTCCATGAATCATTATCCGAACAAATGTGATAACAAAATAAAAAACAAATGATTTACTGCGGCTACAGAATTGTGTAACATTGAAATTTTGTTTTGCACATACTGATATTAAATTTACTCTATCTCAATTACGATTTCTTTATTTTCAAATCAGTAATAAATGAGTCAACTCTAATACAGGGCAATTAAATTATTGTAACAAATCGTTGTTAACTTCGCGAAGATGAATATGAACTGTACTCTATATTTATTTGTTTGCATTTCTTGAAAACGATGGTGATAAATTAGACTCATTATTTGTCACAAGTAGCGAGGAATCTGATTACGTAAACATTTTTGCAGTCCTAGAATGTTTTCATTTTTTTAATATTCTGACAACTAAAAATATTCCCTAAAGAAATAACTAATTGTAAGATATATTCTATTGGGACATTCTCACATACTCTAAAAACCTAAAAAGATAATGACTAACTAATTAACTAACTCACTTTCATAACCTAACCCGGAGGTCCATGGCAGATCGATATAATAATTAAGTTCTTCACACATCAACACATAATAATAATAAAATATAATAATAAGATAATAATAAATAATAATAATAATAATAATAATAATAATAATAATAACAATAATAATAATAGAAGATTTGTTACTGTTATTATTATTATTGTTATTATTGTAGACGCAGGTTTTCACGGCCGGAAATTATGACATAAGATTTCGGGCTATAAGGTCGTAGTCCATCGTTTAGGTGATGTTTCGAGGGAGAACGTCTGGGAAAAACACCAGTTTTGGATATGGTCTTATAACCCGAATCTTCAACATCATCAATTCGGGTGCCGTGAAAGCTGCATTCTACAATAATAAGAATGATAATAAATAATAATAATAATAAATAAAATAATAATAATAATAACAATAA
>JASPKZ010005523.1:0-24066 GCA_030220185.1 Diploptera punctata
GATTCTTTAGATATATTATATTTTTAATTTACACAGTTAGTAGATAAACTCTGTATGATTTTTTTTCAGAGAAAAAATCTTTGGAAATATTGCATTTAGTTAACACGGTTAATATTCCTATCAAACACCAGTAAGTATATTGCTCAACAATTAATCCAGATATTTGTTATCTACTTATCTCCAATCCATGGCACAAAGTCTAGAATGCCCTTTACCTCTGCTGGCTCACTCACATGTGTTACACAGAGTCATGATCATCTAGCCAATATTAGGTGGAGTAGTCAGCATATCAGACCCCAGTCATTATAGAGTTTCTCAACCGGAACGTTATTATTGTACTTCTACTCAATGGCACTATCGAAAATGTAGGTACATGGGCCGCACGGACATAAGCTCCCTAAATCCTCCTGAGCTAAGCTTTCAATCATTCCTGTATATCTATTCCCTCAAATCATAGTTAAGTTATTCTCCCACGTCATTCTTGGTCTACCCACTGGGCGTTTTCCTCTGGCTTTCTACAAGAGTTCCATGCAGGCTTTCATCCCCATACGTGAAAATGTCCTTGCCCATCGCAGTCTACAAGACTTAACTGTCTCTATTATATTCTGGCTTCCTGGAAAGACCATGTAAGTTCATTGTTATGTAGTCTTCTCCATTTCACCTGTCTGTTCATCTCTCTTTGGTCCAAAAAATTTTCCTAAGAACTTTATTCTCAAATACTTGTAATCTCCTTTCTCCCTTAAAGTAAGAGTCCATGTTTCGCACCCATATAATGAACTGGTAGAATAATAGTTTTATTATATATCAGTTTAAACGTTTTTTGAAAGGAGTTGGGACATCAAGAGTCTCTGCACTGCATTAATAGCACGGCATTTCCAGAAATGAGCTTATGTTTAATTTCTTTGTGTATCTCATTCCTATTTGTGATTATTGTTCCTAGGTATTTGAATTCGGCCACTTCCTCAAAATTTCCCTCATTGTCATTAGCTGTCCATTTCCATTATATAATGAATTTCTACGTGTGACCATAAATTTAGTTTTATTGATATTTACTTCCAGTCCTAATTTCTTAGTGTTACTCAATAGTGTGTGCGTTGTTGTCCTTAGTATCTCCTACCTATCGGCCAATAATACTACATCATCAGCATAAACTAACAGCTTATTAATACCATTGAGTTGGTAAGCCTTCCTCATTTCTCTAAATGTTTAATGGCCATGTTCTAGTACAAAAATTAAAATAGTAGAGGAGATAGTGCATCTCCTTGCTTCAACCCATTCTGGATTTCAAAAGTGTCCGAAAAACTGTTTGCCTACACGCACCCTACTTTTTGTGCCATTTGAGACACATTCGTGTAAGTCTAACTAACTTTGTTAGGAATTCCGAACTCCCAGCAGGATACTACATAACTTTCCCTCTTAATTGAATCATATGCTTTTGTGAAGTCTACATATAGTTGATGTACAGTACCATTATATTCCCATTTCTTTTCTAAAATTCTGTCTTATACTAAAAATATTGATCTGTTGTAGACCTGTTTCTTCTCTAAATGCACATTGATGATCTCTCCTAGAATGTCATCAAAATAGGGAGTATAGTCTGCTTACTAACTATATTTTGTAAGAATTTTGTATGGAAGTTGAAAGTAATGAGATGCCCCTGTAGTTGTTGCAATCAGTTTGTATCTCCTTTCTTATAAATTGGTACGATAATCGATTCCTTCCATTCATCTGGAAGAGCTGTCTTTTTCCCAAATCATACTAAGCAACCAGCGTATCTTGTCCATCAATTTTCTCTCCCCCTGATTTTATCAGTTCTGCTGGGATCTCACCTGAACCTGATGCTTTATACATCTTCAATTTTTCAAAATTGCCATTTCAACCTCTAATGCACTTGGTTCTGCGACTAGTATTTCTGCTGTCTGTAAATTATCCTCCTCAATGTCCTGTGCTGTATGTACATTTAATAGCTGATTAAAGTAACTTTTCCATCTATTTAATATACTCCTGGAATCTGCAATCATATCCCCATTTTTCCATTCCGGAATTATGTTTGTTCTAGCCTGAAACCCTTTCTCTTCTCTATACTAATTCCCTGATAATAATTCTCTAATGTTCCTATTTTTTGCATTCATTTCAAGAATCATTAATCTTCTCTCTCAAATATTCCCTCTTTTTACTCTTTAGTAACTTGGTTGGTTTTCCCGTTTAATACTACCCAATTGCTGTAAATTTACCTCATTTGGCTTGTGTAACCATTTCATTTTTGCTAGCTTTCTTTTCTTTTACAATGTCGGCACAATTCCTCAACAAACCATTTTCTTGTTTTGCCTCTTTTTTAAACAAACCAATGCTTTCTGAAGCTGACAATTTAATAGTATGTCTTATAGCCTCCCATTCTTTATTTATATCAGTTTTCTTCTTCGTTTGTCACATTGTCATTTGAAGATTCCAGTACTTCAAAATCTATTAGCAATTTTGATTTGGTATTCTTGCCGCTATTTCATTCATTTTTTTCAAGTTTTTTAATTCAAATTTTACAGAATCATCTTTAGCATTTGTTCCTCTCATAAGTGATAGCCGTTGTCTGATTTTCACTCTGACCAGATGATGATCCGAATTGCAGTCTGTCCCTCTAACTGATCTAACATCGATGATGCTACTGTGCCAACATTTATCCACTAATACATGATCTATCTGGTTCCGAGTTTCTCCATCTGGGGACATCCAGGTGTATTTATGAATATCCTTATGCTGAAATGGTGTGCTCTTAAACAATGAGATTCTTTGATGTGGCAAATGCGACTTATCTCACCCCGTTGTCATTACTATCTTCATGAAGACTGAATTTGCCGATTGTTGGTTTGAAAATATCTTCCCGCCCCAATTTTCCATTAAAATCTCCTAAGACAATTTTCATATGATATCGTGAAAGGCTATCAATAAGCATTCTAATTCTACATAGAACTCATCCTTGATCTTGTCATCTTTATCTTCTGTGGGGGCATGTACATTTACAATTATAAAATCATGTTGTTTATCCTTTAGAATTATGTATGATATCCTATCACTAACAAACTTAATATCTCGGATAGGATCCTCCTTCTGACTAAAAAACCCGTTCCAAATGCAGGTCTTTCTGCACCCCCCGTAGTATAATGCAAAGCTTGCTGATTCCTGACTACCTTCTCCTGGCCACCTAACTTCCTGTAAAGGGACTATATCCAAGGGCGATTTATCTAATTCCCTCGTTAATATCTCTAGTGCCTCACTATTGTATAAAGTCCTAACATTCCATGTTCCTAGGAACATGTCCCTGTGTTTGAGCCTTTGGCATGGGTTCCCTGAAGTAGTCCCCGCCCGGAGAAGCGAATGGGGACTATTTGACCTCCGGAAAATTTTACCCCAGTTGAACCCATGTCCGCATTTCTTGACGGTTGTATTTTTACGGTGAAAGATCGTCACCCTTTCAACCAAGGTACTTTTTTCGTCTGGCTTATCACCTTCAACCAGTCCAGCATGGGTAACCCTATCGGTAGCAATGCTACCGCCGGCATAGCTCTCAGGATCATTTAAGCACGCAAGCCACTCCACCACGACAAGGTAAAGATACCATGGAGGGGCTACTTATTGTAGCTACCCAAATTCCAACAATGTTGGGTAGGCACCAGTCCCATATTGGTCAAAGATAATTGAAAAAAATTCTGCTCTCATGGGGATTTGAACATGCACCAATGCATTGTGTGTTAAAACTGCTTAGCTATATGAAGAACTACCCACTTAATCTTGTCAATACACTTCTTATATGCGGTTCTAACAGCTCAAAAAAAAAAAAAAAACTATTCTATGAGGTTTTAAACTCAGATCTGCAGATCAACAGCAACAGGCAGGTGTGTTACCATAAGACCTAACATAAGAGTATTTGGTTAATGCAAATGTATAGAATTAAACAGTGCTACTAATATACAGTGTGCCATTACACACCTTTGTTAACTACAGCATAATTATACTACTTCTTCCTTTCATGTGATAGACCTAGGGGTGTTTACGATCTCCATCCAATGATTGAAGGGTCTGTCCACAGATAATAATTATATAACAGAGCAAATCTGCTTCAGATACATCATTTTCCAATTCAATAACATTTGCATACAGGAAAGAGGATGATAATTTAGCACTCACTAAATCTTATTTAAAAAACCATGCCATAAAAACAGATATTTTTTTTTAAATGCTGTGAGTAAAACAATTTATCAAATTTTACCATCCAATTGTGACTCCAGGCATAACTGTAGTAGATTCTAGTATTATTAATATCTATATTTTATTTTAATTGGAGGATGAATTATTAACTCAAACACATGAAGCAAAATATTTAGGAATAACTCTGGACACAAAATTAACATGGAAGAAACACATGCAGAATATATGTACAAAGATAGAAACAAGGTTACCATTATTAAAACGATTAGCAGGGAAAAAGTGGGGTTGCAACACACAAACCCTAAACACACCTTCTACCAAATTGTACATAAAACCTGTACTTCAATATTGTGAAGAAATCCTAGTAACTACTAAAGTGGAAAAACTTAATAAATTGCAGAACCAAATCCTCCGTCTGATAACAGGAGCCGTTAAAACAACACCAATCACTGCCATGCAAATCTTAACACAATAACCAAACATAGCATCTAAAATTGAGAAAACAGCAGTCACACAGTATGAAAAATTTTTTAAGGCTACCCCTAATAAACTGGACCCAAAGAAAACCACAAGTATGTTTAAAATCTCAGCAAAGCTTCCTAAGCAATTGTACAAGAAATCAAACAGAAATTGCAACTTCCACATTCAAAAGAAAATATGCAGATGAGAAACAACCCTCTAGAATTTTTGGAAATCGAATATAACCTTCATTTAACAGAAGACATCAAGAAATCTGAAACTCCTCCATATATTTTAAAACAAATGTCACTGGAAATGATAAATCTAAGATACCCAGCTCCTGAATGGATACATATTTTTACAGATGGCTCCAGCCTACCAAATGATGGTGGCACTGGTGCTGGTGCAGTATGTCCACTTTTTTCCTTTTATCTTAAACTAACACAAATTCAACAAACTTTGATGGCGAAATTCTAGCAATTTTCTTAAGTTTACAAAATCTTTTATATCACATCCAAAAATTTACAAAAGTTGTAAATTCTATGTGACTCCAAAGCAGCCATTCTTGCTATAAACACGAGACACAACACCCAAAAGCATCAAAATTATCGATGTCACAAAATGATAAAAACATTTATCCCGTCTACATAAAAAAGTTGTACTTTCAAGGGATTCCGGCCCATTGTGGAGTGACAGGCAATGAAATAGCCGATTTTTCTAGCCAAGAAGGGTAGCAAAATTGTTTCAAACCCAAACTTCTGCTCCAGTTTCCTTTCACTCTATCAAAAGAATTATCTCAAATAAATACATCAATAAACTTAGAGAAGAAATACACCACCAAAACATCTGGAAAGGAATGGGAAAATCTACAAGCTTATGACATACTACATTACAAGAAAATCTGCAGTAGCAACATTCAGACTGCTAACGGGACATGACTGCTTGAATAAACACCTACACAGAATTGGCATAAACAGATTCACCTAAATGCCTTTTTGCAATTTAAATGAAGATATGGAAAGAAACCATCTCCTCCGTTGTCCAGCTTTTGTAGAAGAGACCAGCCTTTCTGCTAAATATTGGAGTGCAAGAGAGCGAATGATTTCATTATCAAGTGCTCGACATTAGATACCAACCAACCATATTTTATTTTAAAAAATAACACATAGAAACTCTTTATCTAATGGTTTAAGGCAAGCCGATGCTGTGTCTCCTCTGCTATTCAATTTGTGTACTAGAGCAGGTAATCAAATCTCTAGATGATAAAAGAAGAGGTATAATTAAAAATGGTATTAATACATTGTTGGTATATATTGATGATGCATTATTATTAGGTGATCTGACAATAAAGTTCTTGAGGAAAAATTTTAAATCAAAAATATATGAAGAGACAGGTGAATGGAGAAGACTACATAGCAGAAAGCTATACATGGTATTTATCATCATCATCATCCATGCAAGTATTAGGCCTGTGTGGCCTGTTGCGGTCTCAAAGAGGAATTTTCTATCCAGCACATTTTTGTACGTCCCAGCAATCTTTTGCCTTGGGGGCAGTAACGAAGCATGACTTTTGGAATTCTATGAGAAGGCATTTGTTGAAGATGGGCTTTCCAGTTGTTCTGGTAGTTTTGTATATAGTGAAGAATGGGTTCTACATCCAACTCTTCCATAATTTCCTCATTTCTTTTATGGTCCCACTTTGTGTAGCCTGCTGTACGGTGCATAAATCGCATCTCATTTGCTGTTATTCGGCTTTCATCTCATCTTCGTATTGTCCATGTTTCACTACCATATCTTAATATTGGTCTTGCGAGAACCTTATAAAGCCGTATCATTGTGTTCTTCTGTATTAAGATGGTCTCATTATACTGCCGTTGTTTTTGTAAAATTTGTGATTTTTCTTTGATGTATCAGCTTCATCTTGAAATGTTAAATTTATAACCCAAATAATTAAATTTGTTTACTCATTCTAAAATTTCATCATCCAAAAACAATTTTGCTAGTTATAGGGTATTTCCCACAAAAGGCCATCACTTTAGTATTCTTTGTATTAATTTCCATATTGTACCTTTTTGCAATTATATTAAAATTTGTGTATAGAATACTGTAATCTGTTCTATTGGAGCTATTAATACCAAATCATCTGCAAAAAGCAAGGAGTCTATTTTATGGTTTCTATTAATTTGGATAGAACTGGTGTCTCATCTGTCGCCAATCTTAGAGTATTCTATCCATGTACGAGTATATGATAAAGAGCAAGGGCGAGAGGCCACATCCTTGTCTTACGCCCCTATTAATTTCGGTCCATTCTGTTTGTGTGTTATTGATTCAAACTGAAATCAAATTTGTTTTATAGATATTGTATAAATTTAAAATATGGTGTTTGTGGTAGATTGTTGTCAGGTAAAATTTCCAACAGTTTATTCCTATTGATTTTGTCGAAGGCTTTTTTGAAGTCCACCACAAAAGCTAAATGGTGTTTTTACATTGAACTCCTTATGTTTTTTCTATTAATAATATCATGGAGAAAATAACCATCACAGCAGGATCGACCTTTACGAAAGCCATTCTGTTCTTCACTGAGGAGGCTGGTATTTATGGGAAACAAAATTTAATGAGAATGGTTAAGTTTCATAGACTGTGATGTGCAGGATATGAGTGAAATACGGCCATGGAAACTACATAACAGTAACCATGATTTGAGAGAGGTGAATTATACAAGGAATGACTGGAAATCATTAGCTCAGGATAGGGATGTATGGAGAGCGTATGTCCATGCAGCCATAATTTCTGGGTTTGATAATGGCAGTGATTTGTTATTAGGCAATATCATTATATTTATGAGTTTACAAATATGGTACACAATTTTTAAAACATTTAAAAATACAGTAAAACTTGTTTAATCCAGAACGTGAATAATGCGGAAATCTGTCCAATGTGCACAAATTTATTGGTCCTGGCAAAATAATAGTAATTTTACGTGTATTTATTTTGTATAAAACGGAATCTATCCAATCGCGTAAACGGAAGGATATTTCTACACAATTCATGAAAAAAAAATTTTTATATAGGCAGAAAGAGAGAGAGGATAAATTAATTAGTTTCCACTTCATTGAATTCCCATTAGGCGAATTAACAATAAGTGATGATTCCTTCCGCACACGTAGGGTAAAGTAGAGGTCCTACCTTTATCTGGAAAATTTCTTTCTGCTTCACTGCATACCCGTTCTGCGAAATACAGGTTTGTTTAACAAATGTTAGGCATGTCACATCTGTCTTACAAATAACCAGTGCACTGTAAAATCTTAAATTGGTTTAAAATCTGAGACTGATTGTGTTCGTATCTTTCACAGGTAGTGTTCTGAATGTACGGAATAAAGATGGCTAAATCATATGTATCATTGTCATTAAACGAAAAAGTGAAAGTGATTGAAGATAAAGAAAAACAAACTCTCAGTACGCGAAATAATGACTAAATTTAAATGTGGAAAAACCCAAGTTTGTGAAATTTTAAAACACAAAGAAAAAATAATGAATGAATGGATGCAAGGTAATGGTTAAATGAAGAAATCAATGAGGTGTGTTTTACAAGTTCATGATAAAAAAAAGTCTCCAGATTTCCGGACTGATGCTCCAAACTCAAGCTCTAGCTGTTGCTATATCCCTAGGGAATATCAATTCAAGGCATCTTCAGGTTGGTTGTGGACAGTTTTAAAGACGACACATCGTATGTGTGTAATGAAATTTGCAGGGAATCAAAGGATGTGGACAATAGTATAGTTAGTGAGTGGAAACCGAAATTGCATACTTTAATTTCAGGATATGCACCTAAGAGACATTTTTAACACTGACGAAACGGGACTGTTTTTTTGCGCTTTAACGTTGAAGTCGCTCGTACATACTATACTTCACTTTCCAATGGCAGTGGAACTACAATTAATCCAAGGTACATAAAAAGACATACAATGCTCTATAATCTTAGATTGGTTAATATATTTTTTTTATAATGTCTAATGTGGTCCCATGCGATTCCGCTTTGAACAAGTTTTACTGTATATAACTGAAGGTATAAGTGTATTTTTAATCAATTATTTATTAACAAAATTTCCTGTGTAGGCCTAACCTAAAAATATAAAAATTATGTTAAATATTTCAATAGCCGTAACACATTAAATTATTTACTTAGGTTTCTTTTTAGTTTAGGCATAAACCTCACATGGAATAACAATAATAATAGTAATAATCAAACATAAAAGTCATAATATTGTAATTTTGTCTCTTAATTTTAAGACTATGGTAAGCATTTCCATTTGAGGATCTTCACGAATATATAAAATTAAATATTTTAATTGAAATAATCGTTAGAAAAAATTTTTAAATCATCGTAAATGGTGGGATATAATTTGAAAAATGAAACCCTAAGAATAATATTTGACTGGAGATAATGAAGGAATTAAAAAAGTCGCATCACAGGTTGTAAAGAGTAGCTAATTTATGTATTGACGTAGACTTTCACGGCCGGAGTTGCTATAATGATCTTGAAGAAGATTTTCGGGCTGTGGGCTGTAAGGCTTGTAGTTCCCCAACGTATTGCCAGAGACTGCGTCTGGCAGCCTCAAGGATTGTCTTGAGACTGGCAATTCTGTCCACTGTCTGTCCTATTATACGTTCACCGGCGATGTTGTTCGTAAGTTTATATCTGCCTTCTGATTGGTCAGTGGTAGGGACTTTCATTGCTCCAATGAGATTGCTGTTTGATGGTCTAGTCGACTGTACTTTAGAGGTTTGCATTCTGCGTTTTTTAGAACCGGTATCCATACTTTGTTGACTTTTAATGATTCTTCTTTTCTATTGAAACAGTTTTTATGTTTGAATATTTCGATGGCTTTTGTTGTAGACGGGTAAAATCGTTTGTGCAGTTAGACAATATGTCTGTATTCTGGTATTGTACTATGTGGCCATCAAGTAAAGAGTGTTCTGCTACTGCCGACTTATCCATTTGTTTAAGACGACTGTATCTTTCATGCTCCTTAAGTCTGGTTGCAATGCTGCGTTTGGTGGTGCCTATATACACTTTTCCAGGAATTTCGAAATTCATGGATCTAAATTTGTTCTTCAGAATATATATCTTTTCCCAAACTGTCAATTCTAAAGGTTTTTCCAAATGTTCTTGAAGTTTGGCCTCTTTTTCAATTTCACCATTTTTAATGGTGATAATAAAGTAATAAATATATAAATAATTAAAGCCAAAAGAAGTCCCGTGGTGTAGCCAAGTGGTCTAAGGCATCAGGTCTTGGCACAGAGCTATAGGATACGCACTGATCCAAGTCCCCATGGGGGAAGAAATTTTCTCATGGAATTTTGGTCTGCATGGGACAAATGCTCACCCAGGATCATGAGAAATTTGGGTAGCTACAATAAGCAGTGGTTCCAGGTTGAGAAAATCAGTATAACGACTGGGGGAACCAAGTTTCTGATCACATGTTACAGTTAAACTGGCTGGTTTATTGTCCACCTCTGTAAATGGCACATGAGGATGTGAGAACACCAGCTGGCTGTAGACTAAGGAGCTTTTTTAAAGCAAAATAAAGATCTACCAATGATGCTGGCTATCAAATCATCTGTTTATTAATATTTTGTTCAAAATGGCAAATTAAAAAAATATATAAACCTTTTGGACATAAAAACATTCTAATAGCATTCACTAATATTTTCAGACCAGTGTCTAAGTAAAAAACAACAAAATTTATTTGATAAATAATCTGCATGAAATAGTATTCAGGAAGAGCACTGAGAAACTTTATTTAGAAAATCCTCAAACTTTAAGGTATATAGAGTATCTCAAATTAATGTATAAACTTATTTTTTTTAAAAACCTTTACATGTTCAGAATGGTTATCAACAATCCAAATGACATACTTTTAAATCTGTGATATTTGCTGTTTTATGTAAGGATCCAAAACGTGCTTAGGTTGATAGTGACAAATTCAACTTTCCAACATTGTTGAAACTCAATGATTTTTTCCAATAACATTTTACTAAATTTATTCATAATGCTTTAACAAACAAAAAGCATTTTTAGATTTTTCATTGTTTTCTGGTTCCTAAATCACAAAAAGACTATCCCTCTTACTAATAATCCATATATAACTTTTATACAAGGTTTATACACATCTCAGTTGAAAATTCTTACTAACAAACACTGTATTAGCTGTTCAGTGTAGAAGAGGTGTACAACTTTACATGGGAATCGTTATACATGCCTCCAGCCTTGTTTAAGAATTGTATAACTAGACAAAATGTCGGACTTCAAGATCAACTGATTGTTTTCTTATGATATTGATGAAAGTTTCCTTAAATTTAATGCAAAATGCAACACTTTAGCAACTGTTTGATGGATGCACAGGGCATAAATAATATTGATAAAGCTCTGGGTAGGAAAATAAAGGCATCATAAAATGCCTTTCGTTACACTCATTCTCGAGTAGGCCTAATAATATTTTTTAAACTGAACATTGATTCACAATAGAATATGTTCTACAATAATTGTTGTAGACAAGATTTAACTTGAATGTAGTTTAAATGCTTCATAATATTATTTTATCAAAACTCTCCTGCATTATTAAAACATAATACATATACCGATATAAAAATGTATTTGATTATAGAGGTACTATTATCGAAGCAAACCACATGTTAGCTTGATGGTCTTGTGGTTAGAGCTTCTGACTACAGTCCATGGGGTCCTAGGTTCGATTCCCGATCAAAGTGCAATGATTTTTTTTTTTTGCCTAAAGCATTATTCTGTTATCGGTAACAGTTTCTACTATTTTGAACGTTTTCTAAACACATCTTAAAACACTGCATATAATTCATAAGTAATGGGAAAAACTTTTATTAGTTTCCAAGAATTGTTCGAAATTCTTGATGTTAGATGGCAGCACATTATCTGTGAAGCTAATTCTTCGATATATTTGACATTGCATAAAGGAAAATATAAATAAATTAAAACACATTTATTTTTTCCGTACCTCCCCAATTAGGGAGTCTCTATTAATTCTTATCCATACTCATTTTTTACTAGTTGATGTTGTTTTATTTCTTTTACAAACTGCGCGTAATATTGTTCTGACGTCATAGCGATGACGAATATGTGACATATTGTGTATAACGGTTGTATTGTTTATATAGCTCTGGAACAACGTTTATTAGTAAGGAAATTATACGTGATCTACATAAGGTTTATACATTGTATAACTAAACAACTGATGAAAGCCTGTATAAGAGATTTTTATTAGTAAGACTGTATGTATTTTCTGAATTATAATTTGCTGAGGTATGTAGTTAAGAATGTATTATATTAATTTGAGATACTCCATATAATAAAGCAAAAAATAACAAAATCATTACCAGCAATAATTTAAAACTGTCAACAACCCCAAACACAACATTACTTTTTGCACATATCTCACAAAATCTCATGTAATGGTTACATGTAGCCATAATTTTACCAAATCCTTTTCTTAATAAGAAAAACATCCAAGACAAGAAAAAAAGAAGGAAATTGCACACTTAATTTTTTATCTATTCTATTTATATTAGAAATAATAAAGTCCTCCACAAGAATGGTCAGGCAAGCACACAATAAAATACAATATATTTAAGTATAAAATACAAATTAATATAATAAATTTGTTAATTTTTACATTATGAGGTTTTCTTAATAAAATAATCCCGATTCATTTGATTCTTATTAAGAAAACCTTATAAAATACACAGTTTCACAGTAATCTTTCATCATCACAACTGTCACTACAAGTAAATTACTCAATTAGCATAATGAAATCAGCATAGGAACATCCAATAGTTCAATATGTTGGAAACCCTTGTTTTTAAGCCATTACAGCAAAAATGAAACCATCATATGAAAGAGAAAAATGTAACATCAGGATAAAAGAATGAGATAATCTTGGACTTTAGAAGAGTTAGTTCATTCACTAAGATTTGCGAAACAAACATATGCTTATGGGAATTTAAGTTTTTTTTATTTTTAGTTTGCTCAATTTTTTTTTAAAGATTTGTTTCTTGTACATATATTTACATAACTTTGTATAATGAGAGCTATGATGGATATAATTACAATACAAACATATTATACAATATTGGAGATTTTAATTTTCCCATATGCAGGCACTAGGATTTTATTTGCTCATACCCTTCTGCTGAAGATGGAAACCGGTTTCTGCAAGGCCTACAGTTTTTAAAAAAGATATTTTAACCTAGTTGAGGACGATGGTGGCTGTCAGGTATATTTATTTTAATATTTTACTTTATAGAAATTTGTAGGAAGAAGAAACACTATGACGTATTATTGATTAAAATTTAATAAAATTATATCTCACCTCTTATTATGTCTTCCTTTTAAACCGATTTCAGAGAAACTAATAATCTTCCATCGTCAGTTTGTCTTGATCATTGTTTTGAGACAAACTGATAATGGAGGATTATTAGTTTCTCCGGAACCAGTCTAAAGTAATCCCATAACTTAACGTATCAGTGCCAGGAGACTGTTGAACTGCTTACTGCAGATAAGATTCTATCATCCACATATGGGAAAATTAGAATCTCTGATACTGAATAATCTGTTCACACAGTATGAAACAGATATAAGATGATGAAATAAGGTGAAAAATGACGAGCAATAACCAATTTGTGGCACAGTTCCAACTCTCTCACTATATCTCAATTATCCTTTATGGAACTTAAGGAAAATAAACTCACAAATAGTAATTTTTTTAATTCGATGGATTATTTGATATACAAATTAAAGAAAGTAAAAAGATTCTTCTATATCGTTTATTTTTTATCATTTCACTCACCTCAACTTCATAATTATACGCAGGACCCAGGGTTTCTTCACGTAAGTCGTGACATTGTCAATGCTGCGTCATGTTTTGAGTTGTGAACATGACCGCAGGCATTGACAATGTCACGAATTTCGTGAAGAAACCCTGGGTCTGCCTAAACTATGAAGTAGGAGGTGAGTGAAATGATAAAAAAATAAAACAATATTAAAGAACCTCATAGTGTATTTCATATCTACATAAACTTTAATTCTTCTATATATTAGTCTAAAAATTTTATGATAATGGAAAGCTGGACTTATCCAAATGACACTGAAATCATATACAATACATAAAAGACGACAGGAAATGTCAAAGAGTTGGAGAAGTAGTTATAAACATTATAGTAACTCTTTTAAAAAAATATGAAACCAACTTCATTCATTCAGAAATTCTCCACAATTCTTTGCAGAATTTGGGAAAAAAAATTAACAGAAATATTTGATTAGTGTATGTAGGAAAACACAAAAATGTTTTTAGGCTCCTTTTTTACTGCATGAGTAGTTTATTTGCATTAAGTAGCTCCAAAAATCAAAGTTCATTTATGAAAAATTTTAACATATAGAATATAAATTTGTATCTTCTTATAGAATAATCCAACAATCCTGATAAAATATAAAAGTAACAATAAAACACAGCGCAGAGGAAGGCACGTGACACCTGCACCAACATTCCCATCATTCACTAATATTTACACATACCACACGTCTCCAAGAGTGCCCATACATTCTCATGATAATATCAGGAATGGATTTGGTAGTTAGAATGATTTAGGAGGAGTCAAGATAACTAGGACATAGGTAAAATTCATACATGTTAACAAATTTGTTGTAATCTACAATGGTATAATACGGTACACATGATTACATATAGAGAATAAGTCTATAAAAAGGTTTCTCTTTTTTCATTTTGGACATACACTATTTTGTACAGTAAAGCCACTTTTCATAAAACTTATTATGGGAAATAAAGTATATATAGGATATAGGAAAAACAAAAACCAAATTTGGACACACTTGAACACAGAAAACACTTGAGAGAATCAGCAATTGGCAACTGATAGTCTGCTAGAGAGTCATAGATTAGAATTGAAAAAGAAGTAAAACTTTTGAAACATTTGGAATGTGAACACTTTGGGAAACATATATACATTCCAGAAGAACAAATTTAGATCCATGAATTCTGAAATTCCCGGCGAGCAACATTTGATCTGAAAGTTCATCAAATCAACACTAGATGGCAGTTAAGACGATGAAGGTGATAATAGTAAATTCAACAGTCAGTGTAAAGATGGCTGTTCCTGAAACTGCCAGTCCTGTGCTTTGAAGAACACAGAGTGTATGAGGTGAATCTCACCTCATTACGCTTCATTTTATTTATAAAGCCACATTTCATATTTTTAACTTAAATGTTTCTACACTGAATCTTATATTTAATCATGATTAATTTGGTTACACTTAAATTAGAAAACGGTCTGAAACCAGGCAGAAAAAATTATTTCAACAAATCTGAGAAAGAGGTCACGATAAATTAATTTATGAGTACAGCAAACTTCCGATTATCCGTGTTAATTGGGACCGAGACTATGCATGGAAAATCAAATGAGGTTATTCGGCGCTGTGGGAAGTTTGACCAGAAATTTATTTATCCACTTCAACACTACTTAAATGACAACAAATATTCATAAAATGTATTAAATGTATTCAAGTACAAGTTGCAATTATCATTAAATTATTCTTACTTGTAAATATGAAAAAAAAGTGGGACTTATTTCCTGTCCTGTAACTCTGGTTACAACAGTTATTCAAAATGGCCATCGTAACCAGCGATAACTACACAAACCACCGATAACCACACTTATAACCAGCAATAACACAAATAATCAGTGATAACCACACTACTACAACCAGCAATAAACCCACTGGCCACAGCATATCTGTGGTTTCAATCTGTAACAACAAACTTTAAGTGACTCACACACAAAATTTCCAAAGTTGTATTGTATTCTCAGAATGTTGGTTGGTACCATTAAATGCTTTCAGGGGAGGGGGTTGTGAGTGAAGATTACTCTATTATGCTAGTTTCTAAATGCAGTACACAGGTAGCATGTTTAATAAATAAGGAATTTTTTCATAATACAAAAATACGGCAGGGCCTACAGCATTTATCTTCATTTTTAAAAAAATACAGTAAAAAGAGTCATACCCGGATATATCCCCAAACCAAATAATACGCGACACGGATAATCGGGGAGTTTGCTGTATAGGCAGGCAACTCTGAATTGTTTTGTTTACTACAAATATAAATATAGAAAATATTATTATTTAATTTTAGGAAGTGATATTTTGAGGTTATTTTAATTAAATTATTTCCAGTCTGATCATCTTACCTCAATATTAATGTTGATTTGTTCTTGGACATGTTTCAAAGACAATTCTGTTTTATCATCACACTTGGAAAAGCTGACGATTAAAACAGAATTGTTTTTGAAAACATGTCCAAAAGAACAAATCAACATTAATATTGAGTGTAAGATGATCAGACTGAAGACAATTTTAATTAATAGAAAATTATGTTCGAACCTGGAGTTTGAACTCCAAGATCTTCTGATCTGTACATCAGTACGATAAACGATACGGTTCGAAACATAATTTTTCTTTCTAATGTAAAAAATTGTTGTATAGTTCTCACTCACCTACGTACCAAATTTATGGACAATATCAACTTAATTTGTTTATATATTTAAATTATGTTATCTATCTCCCTACAATAGCCCAATGTTTTGTTAGGAGTTTTTTAAACTTAATTTAGTTATGCTTTAAATATTTAAAATAAGTGACACAGGTTTTATTTTAATTAATAGCAGTTGACTCACCTCAAGAAATCTTACAAATAGGAGGGTGAGTCGTCAAATATTGCAACTCTCCTATTAATTATTTGCCCACAGATGTCATGAATGGTACACAATGGTAACCCAATGAGACATCTAGCAGCAAACTAAGATATTACTAAGGATGATTAGGTTGGTAAATTTTTGCTTAGAGGCCTCTTTGATTTAGACTTAACGATCTTTTACAAGACTGAAAATCTTCAGTCTCGGGACCCACAGCTTAAAGTCCCTCCTGGAGGACTTGCTCCTAGGAATTCCTAAAAAAAAAAAATACTGTCGACCCCAGCCAAGTTTGAACCCTCAACTTTTCAGACCAGAGGCAAGGAACATAACAACTAGTCCATTGGGGCCCTTACTAAATGATGTTATATGTAAATTAATACCACTCAATTTTATGATGGATATGGACTACTCCCCTAGTGGGAAGTTTTTTAATCAAAAATTTAATTATTATATTATTTTTAGTCTGGACATCTTACCTCAATATTAATATTGATTTGTTCTTGAACATGTTTCAAAACACTTATGTTTTATCGTCAGCTTTTCCAGACTGGTTTTTATTTATTGTTATTTTTTATTTCACTCACCTCATACTTCATATATGAATATTAAAAAACCTCATAGTGTTATTTCCTATCTACATGGTTTATTTATGTTGCATTATGTACACAACCTGGATGTCGATGTCAGCTCCATCCTGTGGTTGGCCAAAGAACCTCCAAACAAGGTCACGCTCCATCGGTAGGCCTATATCAAAATTCATAACTCTGTTTCTGTTCTTCTGAATATAAATTTTTTCCCAAATAGTCAGCTCTTTTGTATTTTATAACTGTTTTAATAATTTAGTGTCTGAATTTATATTATGTTTTTCAGACCAAACATGAGCAGCAACTGCAGATTTTTCAGTTTCCCCATTTTTAATATTTCTTATGTGTTCTTGGTTCTAATTTTTAGGTTTCTTTTTGTTTTTCCTATATATATCTTTTCACAACCCATGCATATATATAGGAAAAACAAAAAGAAACCTAAAAATTAGAACCAAAGAACACATAAGAAATATTAAAAATGGGGAAATTGAAAAATCTGCAGTTGCTGCTCATGTTTGGTCTGAAAAACATAATATAAATTCAGACACTAAATTATTAAAAGATGTTAGAAAATACAAAAGAGCTGACTATTTGGGAAAAAATTTATATTCAGAAGAACAGAAACAGAGTTATGAATTTTGATATAGGCCTACCGATGGAGCATGACCTTGTTTGGAGGTTCTTTGGCCAACCACAGGATGGAGCTGACATCGACATCCAGGTTGTGCAACATAAATAAAACCAGTCTGGAAAAGCTGACGATAAAACAGAATTGTTTTGAAACATATTCAAGAACAAATCAACATTAATATTGAGGTAAGATGTCCAGACTAAAAATAATATAATTAAAATAACCTCAAAATATAACTTCCTAAAATTAAATATTAAATTTAATTATGCTTATTTTCCTACAGATGTCAGTGAGATACCTCAAGGAGACATCTAGTAGGAAACTAAGATATTATTTGGATAGATGAAGGTCAGTTAAATTTTGGTCAGAGGCCCTTTTTACTCAGACATGAGGCTCTTTGATGAATCCAAAAATCTTCAGACTCTGGACCCACAGAATTAAATGTTTTTCTGGGGAACTTGTCTCTTGCATTTTTCCATTCTAAAAATCCATCCAACTCACAAACCCTCAGAAATAGAGGCAAGGAACATAATCACTGCAGACTACAATACACTCAGTTTAATCAATAGAAAATTTTTTTTAAGAAAAACATTTTTCTCAGTTCAGATAAAATTTTTCTCTTCAAATAATGTATATTTAAATTTTTAACATGTTTCAATATTTTTTTATTTAATATCTGCCAGAGAAAATTTAAAGAAAAATTAACCTCATAAATTTTTGCTTCATGAGGACCCAGGTTTCAGACATCTTGTGACTGATGATGGACAAGATGTTGTCTGAAACCTGGGTCTGTAAAAAGCACAAAATTTATAAGGTTAATTTTTTAATTTTCCAACAGATATTAAATGATTATACCTCATAATGTTTACTTCCCAATATTAATTTTAAAAAGAATGTTTCATATGTTTTATAATATTTCTTAATACAGAGCTGTTTTGTAATAATTGTACCTATGGAAATGTTATTTGATTGAAAAGTCTTTCATGGTAAACTTTATCTAATGAACTGTCTATAGGATTATATTGTATGGGCAAGTTACCTGAAACTGGATTTAAAATGGTCAAAAGACACCTAGGAGAACACATGACTTAAATTTCTGCATTCATTTTATAGCTGACGAAAAACCCAAAGAAACAACCATAATTAGAATTTACAGTTCAATACATTAATGTTAGGGAGTGCATACCTTAACAGACCATGAAGGCCCACGGAGGATGAGGATTGCAAGGATATGCATTCTCAATTAACAGCACCAGGAAGTGAAAAGTAGCTAGATATACAGCTAGCTGGCTAATTTTATCCTGAGAAAGTCTCAGGATTAATTTAAAGAAGGCTAAGTATTAAATAAAAGATATCCAAAACAAGAATATATAAAACAGTGATACGCCCAATTTTAACCTATAGTTCCAAAACAGGAGCAGATACTGTTAAAATAAAACAAACTTTAGAAACATATGGAATGAATATTCTGAGGAAGACTGTATGTAAATCAATGAAGATCAAATTAGAAATGAAGAAATAAGAAGGCAGCTGAATATTCAGGCAATAGGTGAATGGGTAGAAAAAAGAATATTTTAATGGAAACAAACATATATCCCGCATTGACACCCAGATAGAATTGTACACTAGCAAGAGGTTACCGAAGGATGGGAGAAAGGACACCTGAAGACCAAAAAAGAGATGGAGGGACTCTTAAAATCTGGAATTGTGTAACAGGTCATGGACCTAAAACAAAGGAAGAAGAAAAAACGAGGCATAGTAGATATTATCAAGGATCGGGGCCATTCACACTATCTTATTGTCTGAGGTGCATTTCCTATAGTCAAAATAGCTTGCACTTCTCAAGATAACTTTCAGTGGAAGATCAATTTATGAGTAAAGAATTATTTGGAACTCTTGGAGTCACTGTTTGTTAGATATACTAATAATACCATTGTAAGAAATAATGATATCACTAATCTAATATCAATAATACACAAGAGATCACCTTCTGTTCTCACATGAGAACAAAAACTGCTTTATTATAAAACTAGATTTTTTTCTAAAATCATAGCACCAATAGCTTTAAAACGACTAGTTTTATAGTCTTTATAGTATATATACACACACACACACACACATTCAATACATAATGAAATTCTGGATATGACATTACTCTTAATTAAACTCAATTAATATAGGGGATTTTATTTTGTCAACAGTAGCAATGAAAATAGCAATGTCACAACACAAAAATTAAATCACCACATTCCTTTACATTCACTGTGAAAATATAAAAGGAATCTTTCAATACCACTCAACAGAAGGTGTTTTTAGAACATGATGCATTGTGAGCATATTAGAATTGTTTTTTATTCATGCCACTAGTTTGCTTTCGACATTTATGGTTTCTCTCTGGCATTGGCATATTGTAACCCACTTCTGAGGTTGGGGCACTGGAAGGCAATGATTGATTGGTAATGATGCGCCAGGAGATGCCTTAATCCTAACTTAGATCTAATGTGGTGAATATGATAATGGTGGCCACGGTGATGTTCAGGGATCATTTGGGCCTTGCATAGTCCTAATGGTGAAGACAAAAACCCTGAAAAATATAAAGCCTATCCAGGAAACATGTCCTGAACCAGGGATCAAACTCGGGGCCCCGCTCTGTGTGACAAGGCAGCATGCTACTTGAGACACACCCAGTGGACACATACTAGAGTTGTTGAATGTAGTACCTGTCACAGAGGTGTATTCTCAATATGGACTTTATTAACTTATCAGAATCACAATAATTTCTCCAATCCTTTAAATTTTATTCCCTAAAGAAAAATAATATTCTTTCTAATACTGTATTTTTCGACCACACACTATACCTGTTACGTAAGTCACGCACTTCAAAATTCAGAGGTCTTCCCCACCTCCTAACAAAAAGTGCATTCTCCTTTTCACTTAATTAGGGTTGGCATGGTATTTTACTTGTTATGTATTTTACATAATTTATGTATAATTACTAGTAATTTCCATAGCATAGGAAAGCAGTTTTCCACAGATGCAAAAAACGAATATTTTGTCACCGAAAAAACTCACATTCATTACAGTACATATTGAATATATGATCAACTATCTGTCTTCGGTATGAACGAGAATTGTATATGTTAAAGAAATGTTAACGTTTGCATTTGTTTGTTTGAATGGTGTAATGGAGAGCATACTCTACGGAAAACGAGGAAGTCCAGGATTCAAATCCTGGTTCAAGCATTACTTTTTCTTTCTTAAATTAGAAAATCTATGTTGTTTTTATTGTTTTAACACTTCTCACGAAGGATAAATCTATTGAAGAGAACAAATTTTCGCCTAGGACCGAGACACGAACCCAGGACCTTTGGCCTTGCCGGGCCAAATGCTCTACGAACTCTAAGCTCAGAGGCGAGTTGCGATCTAGATGCAAATTTTTTCTCTTATCCGTTGGAATTCCCTTCGTGCCAAATGTCTCGGTCTAGGCGAAAATTTTTCTCTTCAAGTATAGAAAAATATATTATATTGAAGAGAACAGATTTTCGCCTAGACCGGTACTCGAACCCGGGACCCTTGGCTTTCCGGCCAAGTGCTTACCAACTGAGCTACCAGGCGAGTTACGATCTAGACGCAAATTTTTTCTTATATCACTTGTAATTCCCTATCGCAAATGCTTTTGAAACCATTGCTTCTATCTTTGCAAATGGCGGCTTTCTTAGTTAAGCAGACATTTATTGGGAATTTAACATTACTTTATAAAGGTAGTAAAGCTTCTAATGATGTTTTTATTATTGATTTACATTTCTCAATGAAAGATAAGTTATATTTGAAGAGAAAAATTTATCTTCATTGAGAAATGTTAAATCAATAATAAAAAACATCATTAGAAGAACTTTACTAGCTTTATAAAAGTAATGTTAAATTCCCAATAAATGTCTTCTTAACTAAGAAGCCGCCATTTGCAAAGATAGAAACAATGGTTTCAAAAGCATTTGGCGATAGGAATTACAACATCTATAAGAGAAAATTTGCATCTAGATCGTAACTCGCCTCGGTTAGCTCTAGTTGTAGAGCACTTGGCCCGGAAGGAGCGCCAAGGGTGCCGGGTTCGAGTCCCGGTTCTAGGCGAAAATTTTTCTCTTCAAATATAATTTATCTTTCATTGAGAAATGTTAAATCAATAATAACAACCTTTCCTAGCAAATATATGCTGATTCGGGATTTGAACCAAACGTCTCTCTGTATGTACATCACGTAGCTCAATGGTCAGTGCGCTGATGTACGGAACCAGAGACATCGGGTTCAAATCCCGATTCTGGCGTATATTTTTGTCTTCAAATATAAATATTTTTCTAATGAAAAAAGAATGTTTTTCAAACTTAAAACACAGTTGTAACTATATAAAGTATAGTATTAAAGCATGTAGATATAGTCAAAATTGGCTGCCATTTTTATAACATGGTACACAAACTGGACTAAGGCACTAGAGAATTGAATTTTGGCATCAAGTTTGGCAGAGTTACTTACACTTTTATACTAGGACTAGTAAGGGAAGATTTTGACAGTCTTACATGACAGGCTTTCAGGAAGTCTTAAACAAAGATTGAACATGGGGTAAAAATATGCTATTGTTGAAGTAACTAAATTAGATAAAGGCAGTAATTAGGTCCTGTGATATTATTTGACAAGAAAACAATTCCCTATATTACATAATTTACACACTGTATAAATTAAAACTAACAAAGGTAAAATCAATAATAAAATATGACAATATGAAGTCACTCCTCACACATCTTACAAATAAAACTTCTAAACTTGAATAATATATTACCTCTTATTCATATGTTAAAACTTTCTGATAAAACTCAAAATTGTTATTTGTAAGTTCAATTTTATTTAACCCATTTACTTCGGAAAACACATCTCTGCTCACATCTATTTGAATGGACCCTCAACTCAGAAGAAAAGCCAGGCTCTCACAATTCATGCCTCATATCTTGCAATATTCTGTATATCTTTTTCCAGGTTGTTGTTTTGTTAACATTTCCAAATAGAAGAGATATCTGTTTTTTATTCTCTTTGTTATGTTTTTATACCATTATTTTTCTTTGTTTTCAATTTATCAAAAGTGAAAGTATGCAATGTAATATTGGTTTTTGTTTTCTCAAAAATAGCATACATATTTAAAAATGTTGAAGATAACATTTATTATGTATCTCACCAGTACTGTATACTTACATACTTACTTCACTGGCATATAGAATCCATAGTTTCATGGCCGTATGGACATGAGTTCTCATACATCCCTATCCTGAGCTAATGCTTTCCAATCATTCCCTGTATAATCTTACTTCTCTCAAATCATAGTTAATGTTGTCTTCCCACCTATTCTTGGGTCTACCAACTGGGTGTTTTCCCTCTGGCTTTCCTACAAGAAGCTTCCTGCCCTTCTTTTCATTTCCCTATGCGCACATGCCCTGCCCATCCGCACTCTACGAGACTTGAACTGTTTTTTATATCTGGCTTTCCTAAAAGATCATGTAGTTCATTGTTATGTAGTCTTCTCCATTCACCTTCTGTTCATCTCTCTTTGGTCCGAATTTTTCCTAAGAACTTTATTCTTCAAAAACTCGTAATCTCATTTCCTCCCTTAACGTAAGAGTCCATGTTTCGCACCCATATAATATGACTGGTATAATAATAGTTTTATTATTTTCAGTTTTAATGTTTTTTTTGAAGGTTGGGACATCAAAAGTCTGTGCAATGCATAATAGCATGCAGTTTCCAGAATTGAGTTTAGGGTTAATTCTTTGTGCATCTTCATTCCTATTTGTGATTATTGTTCCTAGGTATTTGAATTCAGCCACTTCCTCAAAATTTCCCTCATTTGTCATTAGCTGTCAATTTCCATTATATAATGAATTTTCTACGTGTGACCATAAATTTAGTTTTATTGTATTTACTCCCAGTCCTAATTTCTTAGTGGTACTCAATAGTGTGTGCGTGTTGTCCTTTATTATCTCCTCGCATTCGGCCAATAATACTACATATCAGCATAATCTAACAGCTTATTAATACCATTGAGTTGTAAGCCTACCTCATTCTCTAAAGATTTAATGGCATGCTCTAGTACAACATAAATAGTAGGGAGATAGTGCATCTCCTTGCTTCAACCCATTTCTGGATTTCAAAACATCTCCAAAACCTGTTTGCCCTACACGCACCCTACTATTTGTGCCATTTAGACCACTTCGCTAATGGTTTCAAAGCATTTGGCGATAGGGACTTACAACGTCTATAAGAGAAAATTTACGTCTAGATTGTAACTCGCCTCGGTAGCTCAGTTGGTAGAGCGCTTGGCCCGGAAAAGCCAAGGTCCCGGTTCGAGTCTCGGTC